>JASVEL010006773.1:0-27401 GCA_032618575.1 Nicotiana noctiflora
CGTGTTGGTGTAAGAGTAGGAAGGTTTGGTGATGATTGTCCCCTAGCCCAGGCTAGGTGCATCTCTGTCATTTGCTGTCTTAACCGGTCCATCTCCTCTTTTATGATTTGTATCTCTGTTTTCTCCCCATCGATGCTTTTGTCTAAACTAGACATGCTTGCTGGAATTGGACCTTTTGATCTGGTATGGTAAGGGTGATCGGCCAGTATACTCTGTCAAGTCACTGCTAAACTTTCTGGAAATTGCAACAAACTTGTTAGCTCACTGAATTTAACAGGCATGTTATCACACGTTGGATGTAATGCACCTAGTCAATTAACCATTTCTACATGTATTCCTCGCATGCGTCATTCCAGCTTTTCTTTTTCTTCTTCTCTTATCCTTGAAAACTTTATTGTTATTAATCTCCCCATTTTTTTTTTAGCGGTGGTCGAATCTTATGTGGATTGCCTACGTATCACGTCCCCGCGTGAATCAGACCGAGCGTAGTTCTAATACAATAGACATAAGATATGAATGAAATGTTTATGAATTTTATTTCAACCAAACTTCAAACTTGAAACACTTGAAAAAGACAACATTGGAGAAAAACTTTTAAAAGGACAACAGACTCTCAAATAACAGACTCTTCTAAGCATGTTCCAACGCCTCGAATCTTTGCGCCCGGGGGGCGTTGTTTGGCCTTGCTGCAGTTCTTGGTGTAAGATCTTTCTGTATATTCCCCAATTCTTCCATGACTTGGTGGACACATTCCATGATTGAAGAAAAGAGGGCAGGCCGAGGTACTCGTTCGCAGTTCAAACACCTCATAGTAATGTAGTGCCCGATCTCATTGATCCTGGTTCTGATCATGTCTTTTTCTCTGAGCAGCTGCCCTATGTGTCTGTTCTTTGCCCCTAATACTTGAGAGTTGCCGGAGATATGGTCCAAGAGCCTATCTATTTGTCTTTCCATCCGTGCCATCAAGTTGTGACAACGGTCTCTATCTGCTTTAGCATCCTGGACTTGCCTAAGAGTTCGCTCTCTAAGAGTGGCATTTGCTTTTCTCAAATCAACGATGATTGCATCATAGTCTTTCTCTACTTGTTGTAGATGGAGTGCTTCTTGGTGGGCTGCTCTCTTCCATTTTGTCCGGACTGCAACCAAGGCTGATTTTGCCTTCTCCAAGTCTTCTTGGTGTTCAAAGGCTTTCCTTTCCAAATCGTTTATTAGCATCTGATAACTTCGACTCCTCCTTGACCTCTCTACGGCCAATTGTATCTCTCGAATTTGGGTTTGGAGTGCTTCTCTTTCCTTCTCCCAACCGGCCCTTTCCCGATCGAAATCAGCCTGTTGTATGTCCATGGCCGCTTCCAGGATTCCTTTGTCTTCTTTTAAAGTGTTGATGCAAGATTGGAAATTTTGTGTTGTCTCATGCTCGGCCTCCCTAACTCTGGCTTCTATTTCTCTCTCCCAATCGACGGCATACTTCACTGACCTTTCTGACCTTTGCTCTGGTATTGGTTGGTTGTGGAACCATTCAAGATAAGCGAGACTCACTTCTCCCCGTTCTCGATCGGCAACCATCTCGTTGATGTCGGAGAGTCGACTACCGAACCATACCTTCTGCGCATAAGTCTCCCTCGGGGTCTCCTCCGTCACAAATTCCCATGTAAACGATCGCATATCCTCAATTAGGGGCCTTTTCTGTTCTCTACCCAACTGCCGCATGACACGTAGTGGGGCATATGGTTGGAAACCCCTGAAACCCATTAGTATGTAGAATGGGCGATATGTCGACATATGCATGATTTTGGCAGAAGGGAACCAATAATAATTCCAGGTAAGTTGATCTGCCCTTAAATAGTTGAGAAATTCTTGCCAAGTCCTCAAATCTTCTGGAAGGTTACAACGGGCGGCTCTGTTTGTATGACAACGAATATAATTCAGCCAATCCGTGTTGAAGTTTATCACGATTGGGTGATGATAGAGATGTTCTACAAACCACATTTGTAATAAGATATTGCAACCTTCAAAATAATCTTGTCCTTCTTGGCACCGAGTTAAGGCCCGGAAGATATCTCCTAGGATCATCGGAAGAACAGTGTGTTCCTCGTTACTCCTGTAGATATGAGACCACCGCAGCCAAACGGATTCCGATGCGTCCGCCACGTTCGGGAAAAACCATGGTTCCCAAAAAAGCGATCATAAAGGCATAAATCCTTAAGTCTCCCCAGGCGTCATAATTCAACTGGTTGACAAATTCAGTATTTGAGAATTTCGCGAACCCGTTCTTATCACCAAATCTGTCGTAGAGATAATCCAGTGGCACCCAACCGTTCTCCAAACAACCCATGGGAACCCGCCGGAGACATAACTTTTTCAAGAAATTATTTACACCCATCTGCCTAGGAGCTGCAGGTCTCATCTTGTGCAAATCTCTTCCGAGCCCTGTGAGTTCGCCCAATTCTTCCAAAGTGGGTGTCATTTCACAATCCCGGAATTTGAACACATTGCTTGTTGAGTCCCAAAAACTCACTAAAGCTCTGATCACATTTTTGTCCGGTTTTATCATCATGATGTCCGGCAGAAACTTGAGGTGCTTGTGAACTTGATTTCTTTCCCAAGCCGAAAAACTAGTCCACCATTTACAGAGTCGATCTGGAGTCTTGTCCTGGACCATGAACATAGGTGGCATTTCGTCTCTCACCCTTTTCTGGCCGATTCGTTGCGAGGAAGTCATGCTGATCCTAGAAAAGATATAAAAAAAAAATGGACTTAAGATATTTTTTTTTTCAAATTTTTTTTTTATTTTTTTATTTTTTATTTTATTTTTTTTTATTGTTTTTTTTTATATTATTATTATACAAAAAATGAATCTTGTTAATACGGCCTTTCAGCACTTGAAGAAGATTTGAAGGCTGTATAACAGGATATCAGTATGATGTCTATATTCCGTTTTGCGAAATTAGTCCTCCGGCGCCCCTTTGAGGCGTTTGGCTATTTTTGCAAAATTTCCTAACTCTTGACTAAGAACAAAAATCCTAATTCTAATATTTTTAATTATTATTTTCCTAAAAAAAAATTAGTATTAGTTGAGCCCGATATGGGTTGCCTACGTATCTCATGTTTGGTGAGAATCAAACTTGCGTAGTTCGAAAAATAAAAGAACTAAATCATTTTAAGAAAAGAAAACAAACTATTTTTAAGCAGCATTTCTAAAACAAAGAAATCATTTTTGCATTTTTTTTTTCATTTTCAAAGAAACTAAACTTATTTTCGTAAAATTAAGAAAATTTATTTGGAATTTTGCATTTTTTTTTAAAAAATTATTTTCAAAGAAACTAAACTATTAAAATTAGGAAAATTTATTTGAAATTTTTTACATTTTTCTTTTCCAAATTTTATTTTTTAAAGAACTAATTATTTTCGTAAAATTAAGGAAATTTACTTGGAATTTTTTTTTTTTCAGAATTTATTTTCAAAGAACTAACTATTTTCCATAAAACTATTTTGACTATGTACCCTAACGTTTTACACTTCTTCCTCTCTTTTAACAAACCGGTCGGCATGTAAGATCGAAATAAATGCACACAGAAAGATGCAACAAGTTGGTCTTTTGTTTCAGGTACACCTGTCCTAGACAGGCCCAACCCCTGTGTTGAGCCTCCTAAGTCAAATATGCACATGATGCAAATAAACGTTCCTATCGGGGATCCGGCATAAAGTCTAAGTCATCATCCTGTTGGAAAGGTGTCTAGACTGGCTTTAACTCGAGCGGACAACTCGAGCCGAAGAGTGTCAGTGCACCGGTAGCATGGCTTTCCGACTTAATTGACAAAACTCTCCGCCTAAACATGTGTGACTACAAAATCCTTCACCGGGTGCCAAGCACCACAGCTATCTTGAGAAAAACACTAACAGAAAGGGGAGTCTCAACCAGAAAGCACGTCACCAGAGATAAGAAGAGAAGGGTTTTCGGCACAGTTTAATATATACAGTTCACGCAATATCAAAGCGGTAAACATGTAGCATATTAATCAAAACATATAATGAAATCAGATATAAGCAAAAACAGCAATTTAACTGAGCTCGAATTCTTAAATCCTGAACCGAAGTTCTGGGTTACTTATCCCCAGCAGAGTCGCCAGAGCCGTCACACCTCCTTTTTCCGCACCCGCGAGAGCGCGAGGGAGTTTTTTCCAATTAAAGGACAATCGAAACGAGATTTATTTAATTAATTCAGAGTCGCCACTTGGGATGATTTATGATGTCCCAAGTCACTGGTTGAATCCCGAATCGAGGAAAATAATGACTCTGTTTAACAATCTGCGAATTAGAAATCCGGATAAGGAATTCTATTAACCTGGGAGAAGGTGTTAGGCATTCCCGAGTTCCGTGGTTCTAGCACGGTCGCTCAACTATCATATTTGGATTATTTATCTGATATATAACATGCTCAAACCTATATGCATTTTTTATCCTTTTAACCGCTTTTGATATTTATTAACATTATTATTATTATTATTATTATTATTATTATTATTATTATTATTATTATTATTATTATTATTATTATACGCTCCTAGAACAACTACATATTTACTATCTTTGTGTAAAGACGTGAAATTAGGATTATGGTGAAGGTCACAAATTATGGATTAAATTAAGATTATAAAGGAAATTGGGCCATGACATTGTTGGGCCGTTGGTTTTATGAAAAATAGATATCAACATCATATGAGCCCATTAATTACTTTAGCATCTAATTTCCTACCACATAATTTGACTTGCACTGTAATACCGTGAAACATACTTCTAATTTTAAGAAAACATAGCACTAGCTTAATCATTACCCAAACACATAACAATGAAAATTATTAAACTATTAAAGTATCATCCTCCTATTAGTTTAATCATTACTCAAATATATAACAATAAAAATTAAACTATTAAAGTATCATGCTCCTATTGATACATTTCATCAATTAAAAATGAACTTCAACAACTCATCATTTGAATCAGTAAGCTATCTTTCTCTTAATCAATCCTGATGAATATTTATTAACAAACCCGCCATACTTCTAAATCCAGTCAAAACAACACAAAGTAATATGAACATCACTGCAAATATAATTCAAAAGTGTCAAACAATATGTGCAATATAAAACTAATTTCTAACCGAATAAATCATTAACATTTCAAACACGAATATACATTTTTTTTTCTCTTAAAAAATGCTCCCAAAGTGATCTTCAACATTTGAACAACTTCAGCATTACTTGAGCGTAAGAATATACCTGGAATATAATGAAAAAATGAGGATAAGCAAAGATCAGTAGTAGCAGTAAGACCAGCAGCAACAAATAACAGCAACAACACTCAAATTCCAGCAAAAGATTGAAGAACCAGTGGCCAAGACTAACAAGAAATTCCCAAACAAACCAAATCTTCTATAAAACCAATATCCAATCAGAACGTTTCAATCAACACCCAATTTAGCTTTCACTTGATGTCTTAAACCTTAACAAAACTCCTTGAAATCGAGCTATGAATTCATATGAGCAAACTAGCTATTAGATTTAGATAGAACTACATATGCCCAATGAAACAGTAGCTTCCCCCCAGGTTTTTAACACTGTTCTCTCTTTGTTTGAATGTCAAAAACTATACTGCTCTCTCTTTGTTTTAGCTGCCTCTCTCTGTTCTCTTGTATGCCTAGTGTTCTGCCAATATTCTCCAATATTCTCAATGTGTGAAATGTCTCCCTAAATGTATATTTCCAGAGAATGCTCTATATGAGTATCAATGTATTCTCTGTTTTTCCCTCTCTGTTCTGTATCTTTTTTTTTTCAGTATTTATTTTCAGTTGAATGTCTCTCTTTTATAGAGTAACAGCCCCTATTTCCTTTAGTTTCAGATCTGTCCAAGCTTGCTTAAACTCCTCCCATGTGCATTACTTTTGACCTTTTTTTCAGTTATTCCCATGTGTTTCTGATTATACAACTAACCAGCATTAGAAACACTCATTATCATCATGATATTCTCTGATTATCCCACCCTGTTTTGTCTAAGTATGGGTTTTAAACATCTAAACAAAGTCCTAAAGGTAAAAACCAATGAGGTACACTGCTGTCCAGCAAGTTTTAACAACTCATTTCCATGTGTACTGCACTTTAAAGGTTGATTTTAGGGCTACTTAAATGGACTAACAGCTATATCCAATTCACAACCTAATTTAGAATCAACAATGGTTCAAAACAAACAATCCAACAATTAACTCAATACTCTGAACAAACAACAAACCGAAAATTTTTAATTCAAGCAAAACAATGAACCACTGCCCGGAATTTCAAACAACAAATTTGCGAATTGAAACGACGACATTCGTTAAGTCGAATCACAACATGTATGATCGACAACAAACAAAATCGACAGAAACAGTGATCCTCATTCTCGGCCAAAGAAGAAACTAGAAATACGAAACTAACTAATCGACGACGCTAATCGACGCGAATGCATATTCTACCTCATACGTAATCTAATAAACAAAAACAGAAACAATTGACCAACAAAGGGTCTTTGAGAAAGAAATGAAATAGGGACGGCCGGCCAGAAACAAACCAAATCGAATCTATTTATTCGACGACGCTAATCGACGCGAATACATATTCTATATCATACGTAATCTATTAAACAGAAACAGAAACAATTGACCAAAAAAAGGTCTTATGGAGTAGAAAAAAAAACCAGAGAAATTAATTAAAAACGAATGAAATCGCTAAACGGACTATACTATATAAAACAAAAATAGAAAAATAGGAAAAGAAAATACCTTAGAGGTGAAAAACATGAGCGAACGGACTTGGACCAGCGACGTTGACCTTTTGAAGTCAAACAGGCTCTAATCGGAGTGTTCTCAACTGAGAACACCTCGAATAGAGTCCATTGGACCACTAAATTTCAGTCAATTGGACTCAATTCGACCTTTCAAATTGTTAGGGTTCATGAGAGCATTTGGGGCTGGTGAGAAGTGGTTGTTGGCTGAAGGATTGTCGGCTGGCGGATGTTGGTTGAAGATGGGGGTGACCGGCGGCGGCTGACTGGTGGAGAAGAGAAAGAGGTGCTGGAGACGAGAAGGGCAGGTCGTTGGGGTGCTGGGTGTGGCGGCTTGGGGCTCCTAGGGTTTTAGGGGAATCAAAAATGAAAGAAGAAAAATGGGGGTCATTAGTTTAGGGGACAGACCGGGTCGGGCATGTGGGTCGGGTTAATTTTGGGCTGGACTGGGGCGGTTTCAAGTGTATTTGGTTGGGTTTGGGTGAATTTGGCCCAATTCCGGGTTTTTCTTCTTTTTATTGATTTCTTTCACATTTCTTTACCAAAACTAAAATTTTAAAAATCCTAAATTAAATTACAAAACTAGATTAACCTATCAAAACACTAATTAACTTCTAATAATAATTATCACACATAATTAAATAAAATCGCACAATTAGGCCATTAAATGCTAAAAATGTAAAAATACATATTTTGTGATTTTTTTTTTCCGTTGTCGTAAAACAAACTTAATTACTCTTAATTGTGAACTTGAATCTTATATACAAATGCAATATATTTCGTATTTTTATTTATTTAAACAAATAGATAAGGATACACAAATGCAAACAATAAGAGAAAAAGTAACATAAAATCCATAAACATTGCCAACAACACAAAAGTATTATATTTTGAAATTTTTGGGAGTAATTCTCGTATAGGGCAAAAATCACGTGCTCACAGTAACAACGGGCCGGGTCGTACATTCTCCCCAACTTAAACAATCACTCGTCCTCGAGCGTACCCAGAGTTGTACTAGAAGCAACCCTATAGCTGAATGACCTTACCAAGCATATATTCGGGCGATCATACGTCACCCTATCTCACATAAGTTCGAAAACACCATATAGTCAAAATTTCACAGACCATCTGAATCATAAATCACATTGCACTTTCTGAAATCATTTGCCAAATGCAAATCCCATGCCTATGCTCAGGATACACTCGAATCCACTGCAATAACCCATATTCGCTACTCCGGGTGAGATCATATGATGTATCGACAACCCAATCACTCGAGACGATAGTCTCTAATCACAACAACTGGCCACAATAACCAAATACTAGCTGATAACCTCTTTCATTAGATATGGTCTGATTCCAACACCTCCATACCCTGCCCACGGCAGCTGAAGCACGAGATATACCGAACCCATCTCTCAGGTTAACCATTCGTGAATCCATTTCCCTTTTAAAAAACTGATACCACAACAGATTTCGGACCCAAATCTCGGTATTACCTTTCTAACAAGCTAAGATCCAATATGCTCGTATTCATTAATAACTCCAACGGTCATTTCGATTATAACACACTGCACTGGTGATAAGACACCTCAACACGGCCTAAGCCACGACGAGCACAACATAGGCTCCAATAGAAACGTCTGAACACACTCGAATCATGACAGCTCAAACCATGATAACTGTTTCCATCAAAAGAGCTGCAATTCAATTCCACTGTGACATCATAACATAGAACTGAGATCGCGTCTCACATTATAGAATTAGAGTACCCGAATCCTCCTCGAGAGGTCATAACATCACGTGGCCTTGCCACGATTCGTGATTCTATCCCAACGTTATTACTCATGAAGCACCTCAAGCCACTAAGCTCAAAACGGTTAGCCACGCACGGATCTAGGTCTTGAACCCACGCAATCAACCTCACCCACGGTGAAACAATTAACGTATGCTATCAAATCCTGAAAGGACACAACCGACGTGCCATTTGCCAAGCGATACTCAAAACGAACTTTTCCTCAGAAGTGGGGAAGTATTGTATACCCAGTAGCATATAACTAACTATATTTTCACAATATTCTGTTGCGGCATGCAACCCGCTCCAATGACATACCCGTGGCGGCGTGCCACCCGATCTAGATAGCATACCTGTGGCGGCGTGCCACCCGATCCAAGTAACCCTTGCCAAATAAATACGCGTCGATTCAAGTTGCTCATTATAATAAACATATATAGCCTCAAGTTTGGCCACAAGAAACGCATCCGACAAAGTTCCTCAATACCAGAACTAATCAATGGTAGATACTTCTACACTAACATCCGCCACTAAGGTCCAACTGACAAAGCTATGTCTACCAGCCGTCCGCTGGTCCTTTGTACAACTACTCTGTTAGACCATACTCTGATGCTCTCTGCTACGCAATTTGTGCCATTTTCCGACATAGTCCATATCACATTTGTCTAGACGACCTGTCTTATGTCAACCGGTCTGAAATAAGGTATCATAACCCAAATTCATCATATCAAGCTAAGAGAGAGCCACTAGGGCTTCCGATTTCCAATAATCACAAAACGGTGTCGATACACACGATATACAACCACTGCATAGGCGGATTACGAGAACTTCTAGTCTCCAACACATATATAACACATGAATCGCTATACCTGGTTCCACACTCCACCGTACGAATATATAACGCACATCAAACGCCCATTCATACCACGAAAGCCATTCGGATATTTCCTTATGCCATTTACAACTCAATCATCAATGTCAATCTAACAAGAGGATACCATCACACCACCAAATATTATCAGTTTATATTACCTAGCCCTTTTTGGACCATATTCCCTGCCAAATTACGAGAATAGTAGTACCATTTTCTTAAATCATCAGAAAGATCGATTCTTAATTCACCTGCAGTTGACCGCGCTGCTCAATAATTTTTATTTACTTCCCATATATTATGAACTGATCTCAAAACCTAGAATATACCATTATCAACTTTCCATAACACATCGTATATACCATATCACACTAAGACAACATGGAAATTCATATCACTTTCCTCCGCCTCAACATCGGTGCACTCAACTAGTCAAGGACTTTCATGATCCCATATAGAGAAAACTCATTGCACATTCCAGACCTTACATGCCAACAGGAAAAACACACTCGTTTTCAAACCATGGTAGAACACATCATAAACTCTTTCTCCCAATTACATTGCATAAGTTAAACTGCCAGGACTGAGTCCTTATACCCATATCGAGTTACACAACTGCCAGCACTCAAGAGCTTTGCTGCAATGTCTGCAAGACTCATTACTTCAACCACATACTAGGAATCAATCGTATCCCTTTTTATACCATTCTGGTTTATTAACAAGTTGTTCCATTTACCAAGTTTCCTTTCTGATTCATCTCTAATTTCATATCAGTCTTTACTGTAGTACCATAATACATCAACTCGTGTTACCACACGAGACTCGTACACAAGACCACACGGTCTAAGACCCATAGGCCACTAAATACTCTCTCAATGTTTCCCAATACGGATACCTAGAATCCCACCATTCACATGATATAACACAAGTCTTGATCTTCCCTAACGAAACCGCCATCTTTAGCCACATACACAAATCTTAAGGCACCTGATTGTTACAAGCAAAATCTTGAACACTGCAAAACTATTCTCGGGCATCATTCACCCTTATTCAGCTGTAATTCAATTGTCCTATTGGGTAGAACCACTCGTGTTTTGTTAGAACTCTGACATCGCAGAACATGATTACTTACAGATACAATCAGCTATCTTTGTTTTCTATACACCGAACATTCTTTACCAACGTAAGTTCACAACATCCTAGTATTTCTTCACATCTACGTAGCACCATAACCCTTATCGAAATTTCCCAACATACCTAGAGACAAAGCCAACACAGCACACAACAGTGCAATTGGTTAATCAATAACAACCTCCCCAACTTAGCTCGGAGCCATACATCAAGGCACTTCTAGCTACTCATAACATTCTTACTCAACTGATGCCACAAAGTTCTAGTTAGATTAAACTCAAGTCATTTACAAGCTTCGGCGGAGATTCGAATCATCAGAAATATTAACTCTTTTGCAATTCTTGCATTCATTCACACACAACAGTTACGCCCCCTCTTTAGGTGACAAAATCTTTTCTAAGTCCCAAATTTTCCAAAAATTTCGGCAGAGTTACCTTTGTAAATTGGCCTATCCACCTGCCAGAGAATCACCAAAACCATCCTAGCAATACATTCACAACTCGACAAGACATCACAATGCATATCGACAACATTAGTCTCAATACTACACAAATCATATTATCATATTTGGTACATGAACATGCATTGTACCTGCTCGAATCATAACACATATCAACTACCTTTCAATTACACATGAGAACTAATCCACCTATCTCGCCTCAATTTAGCATTTCAGCACAATACCTTCCACCAGGATACACATAGCATAATCATTTTAGTCTTCCTGAGTTTGAACTCGTTCCACTACACATAAGGCACTTATATTACTGAGCGCTCGATGCGTACACAGACGTGCGAAAAGAATTTCAAAAGCATATCTCAAGCTAAATCAAGTGCGCACGATAAGAATTCCAAGAAATGTGAAGTGTTTCCTAAAGGTTCGCAGCCTCCCGAGGATAAGTACAGGCGTCCCCGTACCTGTAACGACCCGACCGGTCGTTTTAGAAAACTACGCCCCAATCCCTAATTTAACTGTTCCCCTAAGATCATTTCTACTATTGTGGTTTGCCGGGTGAGTCGGTTCTGAAAATTTGAGCATTTTGGGATACTTAGTCCCTAAATAAGAGCTTTGAAGCTAGAAAATGGCCCGTAGCCGGAACAGTGTTAAGACGATCTCGGAACGGAAATCCGATGGTTTCATTAGCTCCGTTAGGTGATTTCGGGGTTGGGAGCGCGTTTGGAATGTATTTTGGAGGTCCGTAGCTCAATTAGGCTTGAAATGCCGAAGGTTGAAATTTTGGCGAATCCGAACGATAGGTGAGATTTTGATCCGGGAGTCGGAATGGAATTCCGACAATTTCTGTAGCTTCGTTATGTGATTTTGGATATGTCCGCAAATTTTCAGGTCATTCGGACGTCGTTTGGTCGGGTTTTAGATCGAATGTGCAATTCGGAAAGTTTTAAGAAATTTAGGCTTGAATTCGATGTGAATTATGGGTTTTGATGTTGTTAGACGCATTTTGAGGATTGGAACAAGTTCGAATAAGGTATTAGGATGTGTTGGTGTGTTTGGATGAGGTCCCGGGGGCCTCGGGGTGGTTTCGGATGGTTAAACGGAAGGAAAACATGGAAAATTGCAGGTTGGGCCTTCTGTTCTGTCATTTTCGCCCCTGCGGAAATGGGACCGCGGAGGCGAGCCCGCAGGAGCGGAACTTGGGGCGCAGGAGCGCCTGGATTCGCAGAGGCGGATCCCTTTCCGCTGAGGCGGAGTCGCGGGTGCGGAAGACTCGTCGCAGAAGCGACCTTGGGTCGGGGAGTGAGAACCGCAGGAGCGGAGGGGAAATCCGCTTAAGCGAGTCCGCAGAAGCGGACCACTGATCGCAGAAGCGGGAATGCTCGCAGGAGCGGTTGGCCAATCGCGGAAGCGGACGCGCGGAAGCGGTCCTTTTCTCGCAGAAGCGGATTGGGCCAGCCAGGCCTGGGCTTCGCAGAAGCGACAAAATGTCGCGGAAGCGGATCCGCAGAAGCGGAATTTCGTCCGCAGAAGCGGAAATCGCAGGGAGTTAATTATGTCGGAAGTTAGAAATTTCAGAAACATTTCCAAACTTTGAGGGCTCGGCTTAAGGGGCGATTTGGGCGATTTTGAAGGGAGATTCAAGGGGTTTCTTCCAGGTAATCAATTATGGACTCCAATTATGATTGTTGTTGATAATATTATGCAAGTTTTTCATGAAAATGGAGGAATTTGGGGTAATTAATGGGGGTTTTCACCCTAGACCAAAACCTTTAGAAAATCAAGGTTTTGAGTGGGCAAATGGAGTCCGAATTTGATAAACTTTATATGCTTAGACTCGTATTGAGACAAGGGTTCCGAATATATAACTTTCGTGATTTTTCGATAAGCGTACCGAAAGTCGGGTTTTGGCAACTTGTGGGTTTTGGTGAATTCTCAGTTAATTTGATTGGGTAATGCCCAATTGGCCTATTTTGATGTGATTCTATTGATTTTTATCAGATTCTACACTTGTGGAGGCCGGCATTCGTGGCAAGAGGGTTATTTCTTAGCGGTTTCGTACCGGAATTGAGGTAAGTGGCTTGTCTAACTTTGTGTGGGGGACTTTCACCCCTAGGATATTATTGTGATACTTTAAATGCCTTGTACGCGAGGTGACGGGCGTGTACATGCGCTGATTGTTGAACACATACTTTACTCAAAATGTTCGATGAGTGATATTCCTGTTCTTAGTTGTTAAATTCGATATTCCTACCCGGTAGTAGTTAGAAAAGCATGATTAGATAGAATCTAACTGTCTAGTTGCTTAATTGACTTACTTGAGTTTTCTTGGTAATCGCTGGCGCTGTTCATCGGCGAAGTTATCATTAAGCATATTATACTTCTCTCTGTGTATTCCTTTACTTGCTGTGGTTATGGACTACGGGTTCGATTCCCGAGATCCTGAGATTTATTGAAATATGGACTACGGGTTCGATTCCCGAGATCTTGAGATTTATTGAAATATGGACTATGGGTTCGATTCCCGAGATCCTGAGATTATTGAAATATGGACTACGGGTTCGATTCCCGAGATCCTGAGATTATCGAAATGTGGACTACGGGTTCGATTCCCGATATCCTGAGATTATTGAAATGTGGACTACGGGTTCGATTCCCGAGATCCTGAGATTATTGAAATGTGGACTACGGGTTCGATTCCCAAGATGCTGAATTACTGGTAAGGACTGCGGGTTCGATTTCCGGAGATCCCGAGTTATTGAGATATTATTGAGACATGGGCTGCGGGTTCGATTCCCGGAGACCCAGAGGTACTGAGAATGGGACTGTGGGTTCAATTCCCACAGATCCTGGATTCGTTTATTTGAGTTGGTTAATTGTTGTTAGCTTGATTGTAGACAGTTGCAGTAATCATCATAATATTGTTATATCGGAAATTTATTATCATTTAAACTGTTTATTTTGTTATCATCATTATATTATTGTTTTCTCAGTAGGGCCCTGACCTACCTCGTCACTACTCCATCGAGGTTAGGCTTGGCACTTACCGAGTACCGCCGTGGTGTACTCATGCTACTCTTCTGCACACTTTTGTTGTGCAGATCCAGGTACATCAGAGCAGGCTCGTGCTAGGTGATTTCCGCAGCTTTCTGGGAGACCTCGAGGTATGATCTGCTACGTCCGCGGATCCGGAGGCTTTCCTTCTATTCTAGTAGTACTAGTTGACATTTTTCTTCATTTCGTTGTTAGATACTCTTTACACATAGAGCCACAGTTGTATTTCTCTTTTAGTCTGTGTTACCGTGGGGTTCCGGATCTTGGTAGTGTTTTATTTATTGTGTGATGGATGTATGTGCCAAGCGGCACGGATTACATATCTTTTATGCTATTTTTCCGCTATTTCTTATTTAAGTATTTATAACTTGTATATTCCGCAACGTGTTAGGCTTACCTAGTCGTGGGGACTGGGTGCCATCACGACATGTTCACAATTGGTGAACTAGGGTCGTGACAAGTTGGTATCAGAGCTCTAGGTTCACCAAATGCATATTTTTCCGAATTCAGTTTCACGACCCCAAATCCGGTCATGATGGCGCCCAGCACATTGCTAGGCCAGCCTGACCAATTAACAACAATCACGGAGCCACAAGCACACTTTATCCAATTTAGGCATAACATAATAATTTAACAGTGATAAATATATTAAAAATAGGGAACCAAGTCCCAACACGTGCCAACTCCCATAGACCGAAGGGTCAAGAGTCATGAGCCTCTACCGAGTATACAAAGTGTAAATAGTGAATATAACTGTGCACAAGTGTGGGATGATCAGAACAAAATACAGACAAACTGGAGAATCAGGTCCTGCGAACGCTGGCAGCTACCTCGACTGTCCAAAAGCACTCCCGAGCCGCAATAGAATCAGCTCCACTGTGATGTACCTGGATCTGCACACAAGGTGCAGGGAGTCGGTTGTGAGTACTTCCAACTCAACAGTAATAAAAGTAAACAATGTTGAAGGGAAGAAAACCACGATAGGCACTATCTCATGCTACACAATACAAAACTATCTTTTTATTCCTTTCAAGCATATGTGAGTAGATTATTTAGAAATCTCAATTTTAGCTACTTTCTTTCATAATAATATACCAATACCTGGATACAATCTCAAGAAATGCAAGTCCGCACTCAAATCAGCCCCTCGGGCTCAGCACTCCATATTAATTTACACCAGGAGATTTGGTCAATAAGGCAACTAATGCATGTGTGCCGGTAATGTATGAGTGCTGAATGTTATGCCACGTAGTACACATAAACCAATGTATGTATGCCATGCAATGCATATGACCGCTACGGCGTGTAGCCCGATCCAATTTGGGTACCCGTGCTCACTATGGGGGTTCAGACTCCGGAGGGGCTCCTACAACCCAAGCACAATATTAATATCACACCTGCTGCGGCGCGCAGCCCGATCCGTATACCACTGCGGCGTGCAGTCCGATCCATGCATGTGTATGCATATGCTCACATAAAATGTCATGCCCTAACATATGGCCCTCGACCCCAATCACTCTAACAAATAATCAAGAAAGCCCTACGGCAACAATATCATATTAGCTCACAGCTAAAAATGTTATTAAGACCTTGTTCAAGTTTTTCATAACCTTATAAAAATGCTGAATAGAAAAATACCATTTTAAAACTTAAATTTAGAATAAAATAAGCACGGTATTATCAAAACAGTGATACCAATCCCTGAAGAACTCAAATAATTGGCACGAAGCCCAAACATGATAATTAGTCCAATTCATTTCAACAATTAGGTGTTATTATTTATTACGCGAGACGGACCAAGTCACAATCCCCAATGGTGCTCTACCCCACGCCCGTTATCCGGCGTGCAAGTCACCTCGACACAGCACTAAGATGTGCAAGTCCGGGGTTTACTAACCCTCATGATATCATTTACAAGTATTACCCACCTCGAACCGACGAAAGCTCATGCCCGCGACGCCTTAGCTCCTCGAACCGGCATCCACACATGTCAAAACTAGCACAAATCAGCACAAATATATCAAAATAGGCTAATGGAACATCACCCAATCGAAAGAACTCGAAAAATATCAAAAATCACAAAATTTGCAAAACCCGAGCCTCGGGCCCACATCTCAAAAAATTTCGAAACTCATATTTCCAGAATCCTTGTCTCGCCACGAGTCCATACATATAAAATTTATCAAAATCGGAGTTCGATTAGGCTTTCAAAACCCAATTTTTCTTTTTCAATATCTAGGCCACAATCCTTCACAATTTCTACCCAAATTCATGAAGATTGATGTTAATTCTACCATAAAATGATGTTTTTGAGTCAAGAAACTTACCTCCGATGAATACCCTATGATTTCCCAGCGTTTTCCCGTGATTTCTTCTCTCTAGGGCTCAAAAATGGAGGTTTTGGGTATGGGGTTCGCGACTGGACTGTTCTGTTATATTAATTCACTGACTGCCAGGCGACCTTCTGCGATCGCAGCCCCAGGCTCGCGATCGCGATGAACAAATTTATCAAGCTCCAAAATTACTCTATGCGATCGCGACATTCCCTACGCGATCGCACTGCCTCATGCCTCAACACTACGCGATCGCGTGAAACCACCCGCGATCGCACTGCTCTAAATCCCAGACCTACGCGATCGCATCACTCCTCCCGCGATCGCGAAGAACAAATTTTCCGGCCTCATTCCAATATACTACGCGATCGCAGTCTCCCCCTTGCGATCGCAGAGCTTCCCAGCTTTACCCTACGCGATCACAGACATAGCTTCGCGATCGCGAAGCACAAAAATCTTCTGCACTAATTGCAGCAGAAACAGCAGTGCAGTTAGCACAAAATGGTCCGTTTGGACCCCTGAATTCATCCCGAGGCCCCCGGGACCCCAACGAAAACCACCAACATACTCCAAAACACGATACAAACTTGTTCCAATCATAAAAACACCATACTAAATATCAAAATCACCAATGACACACGGATTCAAATCTAAATTCCTTAAAACATTCCGAATTACACAATCAATCAAAAACCCGACCAAACGACGTCCGAATGACCTGAAATTTTGTGGACATATCCAAAATCACATAACGAGGCTACTGCAACTGTCAGAATTCCATTCTGACCCCCGGATCAAAATCTGACCTACCGTTCGGATTTCGCCAAAATTCAACCTTAGCCAATTCAAGCCTATTTCTACACCGGACCTCCGAATTCAATTCCGATTGCTCCCATAAGTCACAAATCACCTCCCGGAACTAACCAAATCATCAAAGTCCGATTCCGATCCCTCTAACCAAATAGTCAACTCCGAGTGGACTTTCCTTATTCAAGTTTCTTTCAAAAAGGCTATATGCCTCATTTTCAATCCAAATCACTCCTAACTCACCCGATAGGCTCTAACACTGATATAAAAGCATAAAACATGTAATTACAACATAACGGGGTGGTAATTCCCGTAACGACGAGCCGGGTCGTTACAGTGAAGAAAGTCGTCAGAGTAAATTTAGGCCGAGCACAAACATGCACCTCTAAACGATCAACAACAGGGGAGATGCATCAAAACAAAATAATCATATAACATATGTAAAATACCTTTTCATCTTGCAGAACTAATTCAATCGACAATGTAGTGCCTGGAAGATCTAGTACTTCCCACAAATGAATAACACGAACTTTCAACTTCCATTGCATCTTCGAAATTGTTATCTCGTTGATGAAATCAATGTGAGCAACCATGTTTTGCATAAGCGAAAGTTTTAGGCAAAATGTTGATATACGAAAAAAAACTTTAGAATTGAAGAACCTGTAGTTGAGGAAGAAATATAAAGTCCTCTTCGATTGAGCAGTTGATAGCCAGTACAGGAAGCCTGGGTTAAGCAGTTCCATAGATCGTGCTTTTGCAGAGAATTTTTAGGTTAAGTTGAACGGTTTGGAGTCCATGAATGAATTGAATTTTACTTGCTAAAAATTAGAAGGTTTTAACAAAAAAATCTTTTTAATAATTGAAAAAGCTAATCTATCTATAAGTAAAGAAGAATTTGAACGATTTTATTCTTATTTTTGAGGTAGTGAGCAATTGAAAAATATAGGTTTGGAGTCCATGAATGAATTGAATTTTACTTGCTAAAAATTAGGAGGTTTTAACAAAAAAAAAAAATCTTTTTAATAATTGAAAAAACTAATCTATCTATAAGTAAAGAAGAATTTGAACGGTTTTACTCCTATTTTTGAGGTAGTGGGCAGTTGAAAAATATAATTCCAATGGTTTTTGGATAACAACTGAAAAGTTAGAATTTGAACGGTATTACTCTTTGTTTTGAGGTAGGCGGCAGTTTAAGTGTATAGTTTGATTTTTGCCGAAGGCAGCAGTTTAAATTTTATAAAAAAATCACATAAAGTGTAAGGATTTATAGAGCTACGTACATACTCCCTCCGGTCCAAAATAAGTGATTTTTTAGCCTTTTTTTGTTGTCCAAAATACGTGATTTTTTCGAATTTCAAGAATGACTTAATGATGTTTTTCCTACATTGTCCTTGGAGTAAATAGTGTTGGAATATGTGTTAGGAGTGTTTATGTGAGATAGTAAGGTTAAAATGATCAATTCTATTGCTAATTAATGCTAAAATGTGACTTTCTTAATATGTGTGAAAACATAAAAAAAAATCACTTATTTTGGACCGGAGGGAGTAGTGTTTTAGTTCCTAAAAAATAGGAGCTTTGTCTTAACAATGCATGTGTCAATAATGTGTTGTGCCATTTGGCGTCTTCACAACCCATTTTCCTTGGCTTTTAATTATATATATATAATATATATATATATATATATATAATTTGAAGTGATAATTTTTTTTTCTTATTTTCATTTTTTATAGATATTTAAATTCAGAAAAATAACTGACTATTAACTAAATAACTAATTATGTCAAGTGACTTTTTTATAGGCTGCCATTGGCTTAAAGAGAAAGCTTTTTCCTCTCATTTTAATAATATATAGATTATTTAATTATATTATTCAGGTATGCATAAATGCTTATTACCTACCAAAGTTTCTATTGATTAATTTTAGATAATAGTAGAAAATTTGTTCTTTGTACTATTCGAAATTGAATGACTTTGTCCCCTAAGTTCTTACTCTAATATTGACCTATGTATTAGAAAAAGTCTCATTCTTTCTTGTGATCTATAATGGCGCTTCAATTTGAAAAGATATTTTATAGAGTATATTAATAAAAGTTAAAAGATAGATTTGGATTTTTTTGGAGTAATTTGGAGATAGTGAAGCTTCGTTAATAGCAAGGTCAAATACATGATAATTCGCTAATGATAAGAATTTGAATGTATTTTAGTGAAGTGTAACATTGAGGAATATGTTACGAGGCGAAATTACTCAAACCCATTTTTTTTCTTTAATGATTGTTAAAGTAGATTTTTTCTAGTAATGATAAACTTTGAGTCGTGACAAGAGGGGTTGCTCTGATGGTAAGCAGCCCCCACTTCCAACCAAGAGGTTGTGAGTTCGAGTCTCCCCAAGAGCAAGGTGGGAAGTTCTTGGAGGGAAGGATGCCGGGGGTCTATTTGGAAACAGCCTCTCTACCCTAGGGTAGGGGTAAGGTCTGCGTACACACTTTGATAAACACTTTGTTGTTGATAAACTTTGAGTCGTCTCTTTCATTTCTGATTTTTTTTTACAATTTTTCTTTGAACCGAGGACTGCTTCCCAGATCCTATTAGGGAGATTAAAGTGAATTTTTTTTATTGTTGTATTATATTTTTCTATAATTTCTTGAAGCACATTTTTTAGGAGCAAATTTTTTTTCACAAAATAATTTGAAGAAATGCTTTTCGTAGCTATTTATCAAAACTGGATAAATAATTTCAAAAGTTTTTTCACTGTTTTTTAAAACAACTCGTTTAATTACTACTTGTTAGGGGTGTTCATGATTCGGTTTGGATCGATTTTTTCCGTAAAAGAAATCAAACCAAATAAGTTGCCTTTTCAAATATTAGAACAAAACCAAATCAATTAAGTTTAATTTTTCTCGATTCGATTTATATTGGATTTTATTGATTTTTCGGTTATTTATCGGGTTTTTCTTAAATATAAGACATACACTACTAAGCATATATATCAGCGACCACATTTTCAACGTAACACTATCAAATCAATTTCCCTTTGAGAAATCTATTATTTACCAAGATACATTGATGGAAATTGAATAAAATAGTGATGAATAATTTAAAGAATCAACTAAAAATATATTATTTTTAATACGAAATGGATTCTTACACTTAACAAGAGAAAACTACCAATCAAACTAAAATATAAAAATAAAGAACTATTAAAAAAGTGCAAACTATAAATATATATAATTAAAATTTTGAAACTTTATATATATATATATATATATAGTGTAATTTCTATTTTTCTATTTCTATTATCTATTATCTATTATATTCCTCTTATTAATAAGAGGAGGAGCTTGGGGTCGTCACGTAGAAAACTGTATATTTTGGCCTACGCCACGTGCTAACGCTTTGCAACTTATGAACGCTCGCTCTACTACCGTTTTGCTCTTCCCTCTCCAGGTCAGTTTCCTGCACAATATTAGCTGAATTTTTCCATTATTTTTTTTTTGTTTCCCCCACCTTTTCTGATTATAAGTGTTATTTAGATTCAAGATTGTGTTGATTTTTTATTTGAAGAATGTCTCCTTACGTTGTTTTGAATCTGGCATGGAGGACTTACGTAGCTTCCGTCTTAAATTTAAGCTAATCAGTGATATATTGCTACGCCTCTACTTTACCTGTTCCGCTTTGCTCTTTCCATGGTTTAATTTTAGTATTCATCTGTTTCAACTCTTTTAAAAGTGCAATAACATCAGATTTGAGTTTGTATTTTTGATACTACATCCAGACTTGCATTAGAGATGTTTGAGAAATTGCCCGAAAGAAACTACCAACTTTGTGGACTCTGTTAGGGAACTCTTACACCCAGTTGTCTTTGGTGAGCTAAAATAGCTTCGAGTAGGAGTAAATACCACAATGGACGACAACAGATTGAAGCTTGCTATAACTTGAATTGCCACCCAAAACCTATGATTTTGGGCCTCAGAATCTTGCGAATCAGGTACGGTAATGTTGCTTTCAGGAGAGGTTGGCAGAAGAAAATCAAGTGCTTAATACCAACATCTTAGGTAACCTAATGGAAATAAAAGCTAAAGCATTGAATATATATACATATTAATGAAACTTTAACAATAATTGAAAAAATTAATGATAAAAAGCTCCAGTGCAAGAAAAACTAAAGTGGTTTTACTTCATGCATAAATAACACAAGGTGACTAGCATTTAGTGAGCATCTCATATTGTCATAGCTCACATTTTTTATAGTAAAAATTACCTTAAATCTTAACAGTGGAACACAACAACACACCTTCACATGAAAAAAAACATTTAAACATAAAGGAAAATAATGGAAGGAATGACATTAAGCCTGGTCAAACACTCTAAATCTACCAAGCTTCCTCTTTTGACACTCTTTATAGTGTACAAAAGATGGAGCAGATTCCTAATATGCAGGGGATAGTTGATCAACGAAATATAGGTTACTTTTAGTAGAAGAAGCCCATATCGTATAGAGCCTTAACTCAATATGTTGGTACATGAATAGAAGAAAACAGTGGTGAAAGTATACTGCAAAGAATAAAGTGTATCCATTACTTAAAGAACAATTTGTGTATGGAAATTCTGTTTTTGGATGAATAGTAGTCTTCTACCATTTTTCGTTGCCTGGAGATGTGCTTAGATCAAATAAATGATGCTACTGTTGGATTGCTTGAGCATGTTGTTTGTTTCTTTTCCCGTATTTTTTGGTAGGTTGAAAATTTGGTGATAGCTTGAGCATGTTATTTTTACATGCACTGAAGGAGTACAATTGTTGATATACATTACTAATCATAAATGTTACAGAATGATAAAGGCACAACATTTTTTTTAGAATGGTAACATGACTAAGGCACAACATTTTGAAGCAATTACATTGGATTTTTGAAATTGCAGATAGTGATTGAGTTCATATTAACTTAGACATTAAACCATTGATATTGTGCATGATGATTGCACAAAAATATAATTGGCAAGTCTTTTGAAAATAAACTATATTTATTTCTCTTTTTAACATTTCGTGAAGAACTTGGATGCAAATATCTACAGGTGAAAAATGAATATGAACTTTCATAACTCATGGATTCCAAAAAACGTAACAACTCGAGGGTAGTCGCATTCACCGCAAAAGAAGGTTCCCAGTAAGCAGATTTGTTCTACCAAAAGTCACACTAAGGTATTAAAATTAAATGACAAAGTAAATGCCTATTTATGTGGTTATTGCTGCCTTCAAAGATATCAATCAAAATATTTTCCGTCCCTTAAGAAGGTTTAAATAAAAGGGGTAGCTATGGGTCGTGCAGTGGATTTAGCTATACTCACCGGATATAATTAACTTATAAAGTAATTTAAGGAGATGTTTGAAATTCAGGAAGAGTTTCGCACCCGAAATAAGTAGGAGAGCATTTTTACATATGATGAAGAGCTAATGATGCCCATCTTTGATCATACTTCGATGTAATTGTCCATTTCTCCATTCAACTTAAAATTTGAAAATATATATCTCAATTCTCTACTCTGCATATCACAATGTGGTGCTCAATTAGTTTATTGCAGCAATTTGGTGAAGAAGATTTATATTTGAAAGTGGTATATGTTTTGATATCATGAAATAGTCTTGAAACTCTCATATGCATCTTACTAGTATCTTTTCTTTTTCGGGATAATGTGCTCCCTGTTAGTCATACCTCCCCAGTTTCCTTGCTGGCTTCTGTAGTCAGGATAAACTGGTTGCTGTGAATCTTCTGTTGGGAAAGCATTGGATAGAGATTTACTTGCATACCAGGTCTTCTACACATGTATCATTAATGGACTTCTCACGACTAGAATGCATCAAGTTGCCAGTTACTTCTATGATGAGATGACAAAGAATCGCACTGAATGTGGTGACCCATGGTTACTAATATCATGAAAAAATGGAAAGTTTGTTGGCTTTTAGATTATTTATCAAGTAACAATTAGAATTGCTGCTTATTTAGCAACATTATTCTATTTCTCAGAGAACTAAAAATCAAGATAATGCTATCTGTGTTTCTTTAGTGTTTGTTACATGAATACAGATGACAGTAGTGGTGGGAAAATGGTTAAAAGAAAACAGTTAACCATCCATATTATCCACTAAAAAATGGGTTGGATAATGAACTTTTTTAAAACGGGTCAAATATGGATAATAACAATATTATTCATTTAGAAATAAATGGATAACCAATGGATAACCAATGTGTTTTAACTTTACATTTGTAAATCCTCAAATTGGGGATTTCTCAAGTTTGGAAGACTAAGAATTCTTTCAAAAGTGATCGTATTCAAGAAGTCATGGATAATATGGTTACCCATATTATCTGCCGGCTAACCCATTTTTTTATTCAAATTAAATATGGGTTGGATCGGATAATTTATCCATTTTGTTAACGATTTCGACCCGAATCATATCCGCTCTGACCCGCCCATTTGTCACTCTTAGAGGTGAGTCACATGCAATTTCAGAGGTTCCCAGTAAACTGGATATCACTATTTTGCGTAACTGGAGAGGCATGACAATATACAACTTCAAAATTTGATGGAAGTGGACTTTCTTCAAACTGTTATTTTCTCTGGTCCACGTGAAGCTGTGCATGTATGATGCGCTTACTGTGTTAAATTGACTATTAGTGATTGGGAACTTTTGTTATGATTTTTGTCTTAGATGCTTTCAGCACCATGTGCATTGATACATTGCTCTGTGAATGTAAAGAGTGGTGGCTTGTTTAATCTCGGAACATTGCTTTAACATGAATGTACAAACCAAATATAGCAGAACTACTAATTATATTAACTCATGCTCTACATCAACAAATAAAAAGAGCTACAAGAAGCATGAAGCATAGACCCCTACTCACTTGCTGTTGTTCAAACAAGATTTTAGGCAAACAGAACATGTATCTGCTTTTTCCTTGTGCAATAAACTTAGTTGAAAACTCTATGCCTTACTGCGTTAATGTTAAATGCAGAGTTAAAAAACAGGTATCGAAGATATAGTTGAAAACTCTATGCCTAATAATTTAAATGTTAAATGCAGAGAGTAAAAAGAGACTCGGGTGAATTTGTTGTCAGATAGCAGTTTCAATGTTCAGCTCGGGTCTCCAACTCCTTACTTGGGACTGGCACTATTCATTATGATTCTTGAGAGCGGAAGGGTTAACACGGTTGGCGATTCTTCTTGAATTACTGCTATTATTAAATTTTGTAGTCGCTTCAATGTTAATTGCTGCCTTCAAAAGTTTCTCTTTGATTTTCCGGAGTTTTTTCCTTTTGTTTACATTTCATATCTAAATTATTTTGTTGTATAATATCAATCCAATGTAGTAAAAGATGTCAATTCCCTTGTAGTTTTAAAGAAAGATCTTGCATTCCATGTTTGGGACATTTTGCGTTTGTGTGTAGATATTTGGGAAGTGCATTTTGATTACAGACACCTTTTACTGGAATATTTTCTCTTTTCATGATCATTCATCCTTGCAGAGCAGTAGCGTTGTCATTTCCCTGATTCTGTATATTATATATATATATTAGTACCATAAATGCTGCTCCATGTAAGTACTCTTGTGGATTTCTACATATCTACATGATCAATTAGTATTCTACGTTTTGGTTTTACTATCACATACATATTTGATGATTTCGAGTAAAACTGGCTTGTGTTTCCTGTTAGTCATGCGAAGTGTTCTTCCACATCTGTTATGAGTCCGATTTACCATTCCTTTTGACCGTCAAGTAAATATGTAAGCATTTAGAGCTTTGTCCTAAATCAGTCACTAAAGCATTTGAATTTGGATATGATAATTGGGCCCGGGCTCAGCCCGGGCGGACCCACCTAGTTCTATTATATAGAAAATAGAATATGGTCGACCAAGTGTAATTTCGAAATTTTGCATATATTGAGGGATAAATTGGTAATTCTGATGCTTATGCCATGGATACATCTTTGCATATTCCGTTGCTTTCTCTTTGAATCAATGTTTCGCTCTTTTAAGAAGCACTCCCTCAATCTCTATTTTCATAAGCAAAATTTTCAGGGCTTACATACTTTTTCATCCTAAGGTATTTCTTTTCCTTTTTTCAATGATTGTTGTGTTTTTGTCTGCTTCGTCTTCTCTGTCTCTGTTTATATGTATGTTATAGTTTCCCAGGTACTTTCCCCCCTCTTAATTTTGGGTTAATTTTTTATAACAACCAAAAAGGATCTTTCTGATAAGGAATATAGAACTTCACAAACAAACTTGAATTATAGATTCCCGACTACAACAATTTGCGGAATAGCCACCCCAATATTTTTTAATTATTTGTATATCCAGCCCAATCAGATAGTAAGAAAGGGCAACAATGAAGACGAAGAAGATAAATTTGTCAGAAATTGAGTACACTAAAGGAGTCAATCTTCCCTATATCGTGACAAAGAAATAACAAATATTGAAGTAGACTATGCACATATGGTATTTAATGATATGCCTTACCCATCTAATGTTGTTGTGTGCTTACTAATTCCTTTGACCATTTGCTTTCATTATTATGTTTTTTTTTTTTTTTTTTTATGAAGTTCTCTATTTACACTTTTATACAACGAATCTAAAAAATGATGTACTTTTTATCGAAACATTTTGTGTATTTACCTTTTGATCTTTAATGGTGTCGTTGAGACCAAGGCAAGAGCTGCACATAAATAATTTTATAGTGAGTAGTACTACATGTTATTAGTGCAACCATGTCTCTAATAAATCTTAAAAAAGGTTCTTATTTCATAAACAACTATTGATGGTAAAATGCTTTCTCAACAAAAGAAATAGTACGTTCAGATTGTTCATATTTCTGTTTATGACCAAGGCAAGAACCACACATAAACATAAAAAATTAGTAAGTTTGCCAGAACAAAGTTAGGTAGTCAGATGAACAAGTTAATAAAGAGACTGGTCAATATAGGAAATAATACTACATACATGTACCTACATATGTCAATATGGCAATAATACTACCTACAATGTAATTGTTCCAGTGTGTTTGAGTAATGCTAAGTGCATATGCATTGATGTTAGATATGTTTCATTTAGAGAAGTTCACTTAGAAAACACATATTATATTAGAAGAAAACATCTACAAAGAAGATTAGGAAGAAAGGACTCCACAATCCATGGCACACTGCAATTATAAAGTACCTAGCGTTGAAAAGGTATGCAACATCAAGACTTTTATGTTAAAAAGAAGTATTTTAGGAATAGAATAGTAAATATTTTGGTTAAACTTAAATGATTTATAAGCTGAAATTTGATAAGTTGAGGGAGATTAACTTATGACTTTTGGCTTATAAGCACCTAACTTATAAGTACTTTTAATTTTACCAAATGCATAGATAAGCCATAAATGCTTGTAGGCCAGTTTGACCAGCTTATAAGCTTGTCAAATTGACTTATAAGCACTTTTTAGCTTATCTACGCATTTGATAAAATTAAAAGTACTTATAATTTAATTGCTTATAAGCCAAAAGTCATAAATTGGTCTCCCAAACTTACCAAATTTTAGTACTTTCAGTTTGGCCAAAATATTTATTATTCTAGCCCTCATTTTTCTTCGGCCGTTTCTTATCAGCTAAGCCAAATGGACTCTTATTTTGACACAAACTAAAACTGAAATTGTTGCATTCTTTCTAAGAATTCGTGTCCATGATACATGATTTTGGCAGGTTAATTATCGAGCTAGAGTATAGAAGAAAGTTAGTAGTTAGTAACTAACAGTTAGTTTAAAAGTTAGTAGAGACTAGTTCAAAAGTTAGTTGAGCGGGAAAGTTAGTTAGTGGAAGAATAAATTTTGTACTTGTTTTCATTACATGAATTCAGTTACATAAGTAATGTATGAATCATTACATATAAATTGTATACATCAATTGAAGAGAGGAATAAGAATTACATCATTTTCCTAAATTTCTATTCTCTTCTTCTTTTCTCTTCTTCTCTTCTCTTTCCATTCTTCTTCCCCTGAATTTTTGAATTTACACTGATGCCTCGATTCATTCCTGGAGCAGTGGCTATGATCCTCGAATTTCTTTAAATTCTTGCAATCGTATAATATTGAATAACATTGGTATCAGAG
>JASVEL010006775.1:0-33340 GCA_032618575.1 Nicotiana noctiflora
ACTAGACTCAGGGTCTGATAAGTTGGTAAAATAACAACTTATCTTGCCTTTAAATGGAGACATTTGCTATGTTTGAAGTGATAAAATCATGTATTTAATGTTATTTACTTCTATTCTATAGGATTGAATGTGATTTAGAAGTAATGGTGAAGAAATCAAGTGAAAACAAGTCAAAAGAAGTCAAAAGAAGTCAAAAAGAGAGGAAAATCTGGGCAGTGCATTCATGGTTCGCAAATGCGACCAATGCATGGGAAATGCGAAAACATGCCTTAAAAGGACTCCTTCGCAATTGCGACAAAATGTTCGCAATTGCGAACCTAGCAGAAATTAGGACTCCTCGCAATTGTGACATAATGTTCGCAAATGCGAACTGTGCAGTAAATGGGGAAGCTTCGCAAATGCGAGAATATGTTCGCAAATGCGAACACTGTATAAATAAGGACAACTTCGCAATTGTGAAGATTTGTTGGGAATTGCGAACATAGGCTTATCTGCGCATATTTGGTAGTTGCGAACTTTTGTTCGCAATTGCGAGGTACGTGCTTCAGGCATGGACTATTATGGAATTTCGCACCTTTTGATCCCCAAAATCATTTAATACCCGAGGAGGCTTGTTTGTAAAGACATCTTTGGCTTACTTTCAGTAGAGAGAACATTTTTGGAAGCTAGGGTTTTGCACACACACTTGGGTCTTGAAGATTGAAGCTTTTGGTTAAGAATTTCTTACCCATTTATGTTTATTTCTTCATCTCCTTGCTTTGTATTGATTATTTAAGTGTGTAGTATTTATTTCCAACACTTGAATCTTGTTTATGAGAATATTCATGTTTAAAGTGTGGATTAAAATAACTTGTTGTGCTTATGTATTTATTAGATGATTTTGTTATTTGAATCTTAGATTGAATATATTGAATTTATTGTTGTGGGTTGTTTATTTGATTTTGATCTTAATTATTTTACTGCTCGGCCAACAGTGAAATATTATTTACGAACCTTGAATTAAACTTGACAGAGGAAATTCTTGGTTGCATATAAAATCAAATAGAACAAGTGAATCCCGGGCATCGGGTGAAGGATTTGCAATTAAGATAGACATATACTTAGTTGCCTTGTTTGGTTGAAGCATAAGAGTTGTAAATGCATTCTTGTTAATATTAATACCATAGACATTAGGTATTGATTTAACTTGGATAGATTCATAAGAACTCGAAAGATTCTTATGAATATTATTAACCTTATAATCAACAATTTGAATAGTTCAATAAATCAATTATAAGTATGAAAAGAAGCATGATTACTAGCAATTTCATGACCACTTCAGTGTTATTCCCGAAGCAATCTTATGTGTAGCCATTGATTATTTTACTTGCTTTCTAGTTTAGTTTATATTTTCGCATTTAAGTTTAAATACTTTTTCAACCACCATTCTTAGTGTTTGGCTTTGCATAATTAGCAATAATTTTCTTACATACTTAATCGCCTACACATTATTCTCTGTGGGATTCGACCCCGACTCCTAGTTGGGTAAATTATATTGCTGCGACCGTATCTATTGCTTTTTAGCAGTCGATTTGGACGTCACCAAAAAAATGGCGCCGTTGCCGGGGAACAATTTGGCATAATTTAGGTTGTTTGAAAAGTAAGCGAAAGTGCTTTGATCCAAACTTGTGAATATTTGTGTAATTAATTTTTCTTGTTTATTTTCTTATTTTTAAAAGTGGCATCATATAATAACAATTGGTCAGATGGTAGTTATTCATACTTTGATGATCCTTGTCCTTATTGTGGAGGACCACATTCGTGGCAAATTTGTTTAAATTCTCCCGATGATGGATTGTGCACACAATTTCAAACCCATGAGTGGAGTATTTGTGATAAGTATGGTGGCCAAAATGGTCATTGGGATTATTATGCATATTTGTCTTTCCCTTCCCCAAGCATCTACTATGATGAATCTACTTGTTTTGATGAAAATTATAGGGCCAAGGAAGTGGATGATATGGAAAGTAAAGCTTTTATTATGGACATAATAAGGCAAACAGTTGAGCAACAAGATGAAATTCGACAGGCTATACAAAGAATTAGTGCAACAATCATGATAATGAAAGCTAAAGCGGAGGAAGTGACTAAAGAGAGCGAGTTCTCACCGGAAGATAATTTAGAAGAAGCAGATATAGTGAGCTTATCTTGGCTAGAGGAACAAGCTCAATTGATAAAATTTCATGACTTTTTACGTGATGGTTTTTCAAATATGATAGAGCAACTAATAGAGGCAAAAACTGAGCTCCAGCAACAGATTCAGATATCCATGACTTGTATGCTCAATTGAATAAAAAGGTTGAGGCGTCTGATACCCTACAACCAATTTTTGTGGATACTAGCCAGCTTGTGGAGCAGAAAGAGGAATTTCAGCTATTTGACCAAAATATTGTTAATGATGCTGACAAAAATATAGAATTAGAGTCAATCGGTGTAAATGTAAATGTGGTTGAGATTGACTCTAGTTCGGGGGAAAATGAGGATATCAAGGTCAAAGAACAATTGCAAAGTGAAGGTTTGAAATCATATTCCTGGCATTTTTCAACGTTGGAATTGTGTGGTGATACGGGAGTTGAACTACACGAGTCAATGGAGGATTGCGAGGAAGAAAAATTCATGCCTTACATTTTACAATTTGAAGAGACAAGAAATCAAAATGACATTCCTCACTTAAAAGCCAAGAAGTACAAAATGAAGATTTTAAGCATTGGCTCGAGCATCAAATTACCACCCCCCGTCGCTCGTGGTCACAAACTTGATTCCAAGCTAGGTGCCCAATTTATATCATCCAAGTGGCGAGAAAAGTGGTAATGTTGTTTGCGTCTTGCCAGGACATTAAATGCGGCGCTTGGTGGGAGGCAACCCATCATTTTTCAAAAATTTTAGTCGTTTTTCAAAAAATTTCATCATTTTTTGAATTTTTTTTGTAATATCTTAGAATAATATTTTTAACTAATCTGCCAAGTTTCAAATTTTTTGGAGTTGATTTGAGCAGGTCGGGGTATCCGGGCAGTCACAAACCAGTAGATGTTTGGAAAATGCAGAGCAGAGTTCGTATTTGCGAACAAATGTTTGTATTTGTGACTCAAAGGCATAATAACTGGCTTTGCAATTGCGAAGGAAAAGTCGCAATTGCGACTTATGCAGTGTAAAAGTCGACCGAGGCTCATATTTTTTAAAACAAAATTTCATAAAACACCCCAAAGGTCCTAAATCTATTTTTTCTCTCTCTCTGACTACTGAAAATCCATCAAATTTCACTCCCCTTTGAAGAGAATCAGGTGTAATCTTTACGCTTATTTCTTCTTCATCTTCAATTTCTTGTGGATTTTGTTGGTATTATGGAACCCTAGGGTTCAAAATAGCTACAAAATGTTCTTAACCCCAATATGTAAAAACTGAAATTCATTTTGATTTCTGGGTGAGGTTTGGTTAAGAGTGAGTGTGTTCATTCATGGTAAAATTTGGGGAAGTCTGAGTACCCAATTATTTGTGAAATAGTTGCAAACATTATGCGCTTTTAATGTGTTCGATGTAAGACACGAATGAAATTCGTGGCCAAAACCATCGAAATTCTTGATTTGTAGTTGTAGTATGAAGTAAAATACATGAGATATGATTTTTTTATGGTTGGGTTCAGTTAAAATGGCTTGGATTGAAAAAGTTTCTGCCTAAGAACTGTTCTGTGAAAGAACACTGAGTTGTTGACGATGGTTCGCATTTGCGAAATAAAACTCGCAATTGCGAAAACTGTGCAGTGCTGAAGACTTCGCATTTGCGAAAATTATTCGCAATTATGATAACTGCCCAGTTCTGTTTTGTTCGCATTTGCGACAAATTTTTCGCAATTGCCAGCCTTGTTTTCTTCGTAATTGCGAAGAAAATATGGGAATTGCGACATCTGCAGCCCAGTACTTCAAAATTTCTAAATTCTAGAACTTTTTCTTAGGCTAAGTTTTGATTGTCCGATCATTCTTTTGGCATATTTACTTCATTTTGCACTATTATTCATTACAATACCATGTTTTAACACTTACAAACCTTTTTATAGGTTTTATAATTAAACAATGCACCAGAACTCAGAAGGATCCTCCAGTGAACATCATGAGGTAGAAGGGAAAGCCATTGATGACAACCGGTTCCTGACAATGGAGTGCCAGGACAGATATTATGAGGAGTTGCTATCAAAGAAATTGCTTCCAGAGTGTGGGATAGTTATGGATGATGTCCAAGAACGTCTTCCCGAGTTCTACCAAAGACTAATGGGCATGGGATGGAATTGTTTTGCCACTCAACCTTGCCGAGCAAATGAGCAATGGGTGAGAGAATTTTACGCAAACCTCCCAACAATCCGATTGAAAAAGCCTAAGATGAGAATTAGGGGAAAAATGGTGCGCTTTGGGGCTGAAGATGTGAACAGATTTTACATATTGCCAGACCACGACATGACTCAATTCAAAGAAAAAGATTGTGCTTCGGGAGAGTGGTTGGCATCAAAACTATGTTTCGGTGCAGTCGTTCCATGGGCAACAGAAAAGAGGGGGATTACCTCAAAAGAATTTACAACAGAAGCAAAGATATGGCTAGCTATCATTTGCAGTCGTATCTCTCCCGTCTCTAACATATGGAACATTCCAATCACTCGAGATCAAATGGTAGCTTGCATCATTGATGGCATCCAGCTAAATGTGGGCAAGATTTTTATAAATGAACTTAGAGAGTATCGGATCCAAAACAGTCCCTCATTAATATTTCCTTCACTGATTACTGAGTTATGTCAGCTTGCTGGGGTGGAGGAAGCTCCTGGGGACAACTGGGTAGATCTGGGGAAACCCATACATCCATTGAAGAAAAGGGGAGATGGAGGAGCAGTGAAGCCAAATAAAAGGAAATTGGTTTCATCTTCTTAGAGTAGTATGCCATCCTCATCAGCTGGAGGACCATTTGCTGTGATTAGTGAGGAGATGAGAGTTATTCGTGAGCTTGTTTCTGGCCTTCCTCAGGGACCTGGGGAGACATCTGAGGGATCTACTAATATTTCCAAGAAAGATTTCCAGAAATACATTGGCGATCAAAGGAAATAGAGAGATCACCTCAAGGCTTTGGAAAAAGCATACACGGAGCTGGCAAAGAAGCATGGCGAGCTGAGTACTTCTCATACCAAATTGGAAGAGTCACACACTAAAATGGTGAAGAGGGAAAAGAAGAGGGATAAATTCTTTACTCGCATGTGGAAGGGTGTGAAGGGCATATGGAAAGTCCTTAAGCCTCAGGACCTTCCACCATCGAGTAGAGCTGTGGATCCTGATGATATTCCGACAGAGTGGCCCGAGGAAGAAGAAGAGGATAATGAGTCCAAGTCAGAGAGTGAGGAGAGCAGTTGATGCATAATACAGGGAGAAATTTCCACCATCTTTTACTATATCATGTTTAGTTGCATTGGGAACAATGCAATATCTTTTGTTGGGGGTGGCTTTTTGTATAACTGCAACTGCTATAGTTTTATTTTCTTCTTTGTGGATATTTGGCAGATTAGTACTATAATTTTTTTTAATCATGTGTGGTATTAGTATAATGAAAGTATTATGTTTAGTACGTGGTTTTCATTAGCTTCTTCATGTTTTTTTTGTTTATTTTCTTTTTTTTATTTTTTTATTTTATTTTGTTATTCTTGATATTAGTGGCGATATCCTCGGTTTTCTTTATACCACGGTTCTTTTTCCAAGGATGCTAATTTTTTTTTCTTTTCTTGAACCGGGTAATTATAGAAATAATTATAGGGAGTTATTTTTGTGGTTAGATTTAGTTTTTGTTAATTTGAGTAAATAAATGGTTTGAGTTGGGATTTGTGCCCATTTGTAAAAATGTGATTTGCTTGGTACCAACATATTTTAAACCTTGGCATATGAATTTTTGGTTGGTTAAAAAGATAACAATTGAAGTAAGAAAATGTCATGACCTTTTAGATTCAATTTTTGGCTCTTTAATTCACTAAATAGCTTCTTGTATGTTATATAACCTTATTGAGTCATTTGTGTTAATTGAATTGTGGATTTGTATTTCATTTGAGTTTTCATGTGCCGGTGTGGTGAGATTTATTTGCAAGTTCTTTTGTAGTACTTGTGGTCTAGAACTTGCCCGAAATGTGTTTTGAAGCGAACTTATAGACTAACTTAGTTTAAAAATGATATTAGGCCTTCCTTGGATCGCTAGTATATTTTATATTTCCTACCCTTAAATATTTTCCCTAGTGTACCAATTTTGAGCCTTTAACCTTATTCTTTGGCAACCATGTTACATGCTTAAATCATTTGTTCTTAAGTGTTATGTCTTTTGGGCATCCTACTTACCTAAAGTACCTTGAAAGTGTTTGTGTAGGCTAAAAGCCTAAGTTTGGGGGTGAAAGTTGGGAAAGTTGTGATATGGAATTGATTTGAGAAGGTGAAAGGTATGTAAAAAATTGGTGAATTTGATTGTAAAAAAACAAAAAAAAAAAAAAAAATATATATATATATATATATATATATATATATATATATATATATATATATGTTGATAAAAGTTGTAAATAAAGGATTAGGTGTGGATTGAATAGTAAAACAAGGGTGGAAATATCTTTGAAGGAAGTGGACTTTAATTGTGATATTGTAGTGCTTTGGGAGGTTTTGAGTCACTTTAACCAAAATTTTGCCTTACCTTAACCAAATGCCTAAACTACAACCTTTTAAGTCCTAATTGATTTTGAACCAAGTTGTCTACATTAGTGGAGGAATACATAAAGGGCAAGCCTATGGTACTACTTGTATGCATTTGAACATCTTTTTGATAGTGCGTTAATTCTTTCCATTTGATATCCCAATTTTGATTTAAATTGAGATTTATGAGTGCGGGATCCTCTCTTGAAGGTAAGGGCACATGAAAGTTTAGTTGTGAATCTAATCTCATTTTCAATTGATAAGAATGACCAAAGAAAGTTGATTGTGATATAGAGGCAAATTTTGAAGATTGAGTGTCATGACTTGGTTGCTACTTTGATTTGCATTAGTGTTTAAGCACTTGAAGTATAATGAAGTTTATGTGAAGTGCTCAATAATTCATATGCTTTGGAGTAATTGTTGGTACCAATCGAAGTCATGTTTTTGTAATTAAACTAGACTTTCTTTTTAATTGGCTTGGTGTGTTGAGGATATGAGGTTGATTTAGTCACTTGTGATGAGATTTTATCGTTTCCATTGCTTGAGGACAAGCAATAGTTCAAGTTTGGGGTGTGATAAGTTGGTAAAATACCAACTTATCTTGCCTTTAAATGGCGACATTTGCTATGTTTGAAGTGATAAAATCATGTATTTAATGTTATTTACTTCTATTCTACAGGATTGAATGTTATTTAGAAGTAATGGTGAAGAAACCAAGTGAAACCAAGTCAAAAGAAGTCAAAAAGAGAGAAAAATCTAGGCAGTGCATTCATGGTTCGCAAATGCGACCAATGTATGGGAAATGCGAAAACAAGCCTTAAAAGGACTCCTTCGCAATTGCGACAAAATGTTCGCAATTGCGAACCTAGCAGAAATTGGGACTCCTCGCAATTGCGACATAATGTTCGCAAATGCGAACTGTGCAATAAATGGGGAAGCTTCGCAAATGCGAGAATATGTTCGCAAATGCGAACACTGTATAAATAAGGACAACTTCGCAATTGCGAAGATTTGTTAGGAATTGCGAACATAGGCTTATCTAGGCATATTTGGTAATTGCGAACTTTTGTTCGCAATTGCGAGGTACGTGCTTCAGGCATGGGCTATTATGGAATTTCGCACCTTTTGATCCCCAAAATCATTTAATACCCGAGGAGGCTCGTTTGTAAAGACATCTTTGGCTTACTTTCAGTAGAGAGAACATTTTTGGAAGCTAGGGTTTTGCACACACACTTGGGTCTTGAAGATTGAAGCTTTTGGTTAAGAATTTCTTACCCATTTACGTTTATTTCTTCATCTCCTTGCTTTGTATTGATTATTTAAGTGTGAAATATTTATTTCCAACACTTGAATCTTGTTTATGCAAAAATTCATGTTTAAAGTGTGGATTAAATAACTTGATGTGCTTATGTATTTGTTAGATGATTTTGTTATTTGAATCTTAGATTGAATATATTGAATTTCTTGTTGTGGGTTATTTATTTGATTTTGATCTTAATTATTTTACTGCTCGGCCAACAGTGAAATATTATTTACGAACCTTGAATTAAACTTGACAGAGAAAATTCTTGGTTGCATATAAAATCAAATAGAACAAGATTTGAATCCCGGGCATCGGGTGAAGGATTTGCAATTAAGATAGACATATACTTAGTTGCCTTGTTTGGTTGAAGCATAAGAGTTGTAAATGCATTCTTGTTTATATTAATACCATAGACATATAGATATTGATTTAACTTGGATAGATTCATAAGAACTCGAAAGATTCTTATGAATATTATTAACCTTATAATCAACAATTCGAATAGTTCAATAAATCAATTATAAGTATGAAAAGAAGCATGATTACTAGCAATTTCATGACCACTTCAGTGTAATTCCCGAAGCAATCATACGTGTAGCCATTGATTATTTTGCTTGCTTTCTAGTTTAGTTTATATTTTCGCATTTAAGTTTAAATACTTTTTCAACCACCATTCTTAGTGTTTGGCTTTGCATAATAAGCAATAATTTTCTTACATACCTAATCGCCTACACATTGTTCTCTTTGGGATTCGACCCCGACTCCTAGTTGGGTAAATTATATTGCTACGACCGTATCTATTACTTTTTAGCAGTCGATTTGGACGTTACCAGGGTCAGATCCCAGCGCCAGTGGACCAGGTTCAGGATCAGGTCCCAGCTGCAGGCATCCCAGCAGCTTAGGTTCAGGCACCGGCAGTGTCTATTGAGATACCGAGTCTTTAGGAGACCTTAGCACATATTCTATCAGTGTGTACTGGCTTAGCCCAGGTGGTTACGGCCTCCACTACAGCAACTTCTTCACATGAAGGGAGAGGAAATCAGACCCCCGTTGCTCGCACACCTGCGTCGGTAGTTCAGGGTTTACAGGCACCTAAGGCAACTCCAGCTCAGCCAGTTTAGCCGGCTATACCAGTCGCACCAGCCCTGCTCATGTGGTTCCAGCTATGCCTGATGACGAGCAGCATCGGTTGGAGAGGTTCGGTAGACTACAGCCTCTGGCGTTCAGCGGTGTTGAGGGTGAGGATGCCCAAGGTTTTGTGGATAAGTGCCAGCGTATGCTTTGTATTACGGGTATTCTGGAGTCTAGCGGTATTGCTTTCACTACCTTCCAGTTCACAGGACCAGCATTTCAGTGGTGGGAGGATTTCTAAAGGCGTAGGCCTATTGGGGCAGCGCCCCTCACTTGGCAACTGTTCTCCACGTTATTTTTGGAGAAGTATGTGCCCCAATCTTAGAGGGAAGAGCTGTGTCGTTAGTTCGAGTGGTTGAAGTAGGGAGATATGCCAGTGACTCGGTACGAGTTGGTATTTACACAGCTAGCTCGGTATGCCATGTGGATGATTCCGACAGATCATGAGAGGATCAGGAAGATTTGTGGATGGTCTCAACTATCCTATCGTCATATTGATGACTAGAGAGAGGGCTACAGTAGTTACTTTTGAGGAGGTGGTTGATGCGGCTCGTCGGATTGAGACAGACCGTCGTCGAAAGCGTGAGGAGAGGGAGGCTAAGAGGCCTTGTGGTGCAGGTAGTTACAATGGTGCTACATCTAGGGGCCAGTTTCAGCACAGTAGAGGACATTCCTTCAGATCTCCTCAGCCAGGCCATGCGGAGTCTAGTGGGGCTTCGTCATACTGTTGTCATCAGGTTCATCAGGGTTATCAGGGTCATCATGGCCAGCAGAGTTGTCAGTAGAGCCTGCCCGTACTGAACGCCCTTCCAGCTTAGAGCTCTGCTCCTACTTCTTCAGCTTTGGGTTCATCTGTAGCGAGGGGTTCTCAGTAGTCCTTTTCTCCAGCTTCAGGCTATTTTGAGTGTGGTGAGTTTGGCCATATCAGGAGGGAGTGTCCCCTGTTGCTTCGTAAGCGGTCTCAGCAGAGGGATCAGCCTTCGTCTTCTGCTCCTGTTTCATCAGCACCCGCTCAGTCAGCTATGAGTGGTGGTCAGGTAGCCAGAGGTCGCCCTAGGGGTGAGGATTGTACTGGCAGAGGCCAAGCTCATTTTTATGCTCTTTTAGATATGATGGACGCTAGTGCATCATATGCAGTCATCACAGGTATTATCTCAGTCTACCACAAGGATGCTTCTGTCTTATTTGATCCCGGATCCACCTATTCCTATGTGTCTTCATATTTTGCGCATTATTTGGGTATGACCCGTGGTATTCTTGCCTTGCCCGTGCATGTGTCTACCCCGGTGGGTGATACAGTTATTGTGGATCAGGTATACCGATCATGTCTTGTTACTATTGGGGGTCTGGAGACCCGAGTTGACTTATCATTATTGGGCATGTTGGATTTTGACGTGATTCTAGGCATGGATTGGTTATCTCCTTACCATACTATTATGTATTGTCATGCCAAGATAGTCATATTATTGTCACGACCCGGATTTTTCCCAAACCAACTTGTCACGACCCGGATTTTTCCCCCAACATCGGGATCGTGATGGCGCCTACTCGTGGTAGCTAGGCAAGCCATTGTATTCATACTATCCTATTTTTTTTAACACAATTTTAATTAAATAAATGCGGAAATACTTTATCGAAATGGAAATAACAAATCACAAGGTGAAAATCATACTGAAATCCTCTATCCAAGACGTGGAGTCACCAACTCACGAACTACTACGGAATACTACACATAAAAGTCTGAAGGAAATATAACATAATTCTGTTTGTCTCGGAACAAAGAGACTACAGCTAATAACATAAATAAATAAAGAGACGCCGGGCCTGCGGACGTCTGCAAGCTACCTCGGTCTCAAATATGATCAACTCCCACACAATCTATTTACTACTGCTGCTGCTCCTGATCGTAACCTGGACCTGTGCAAAAACGCACAGAAGTGTAGCATCAGCACAACCGACCCCATGTGCTGGTAAGTGCCTGGCCTATCCCGGCGAAGTAGTGACAAGCCTAGGACCAGACACTCACATAAACTTGTGCAATTCAATATGTATATGTGTACCACAAAATAACAAGAAATAATCAAGTATAAACACAATAAGGAATATCTTAAAGAATTCAACAATTAATCAACAATTAATAAATTCACAAGGAAAAACAAAGTATAATGTAAACACAAGTAATATCAATTCAAGAAATAGCAAGCAGTTGCACGGCATCACCCTTCGTGCTTTTACTCTCATCCTCACCAAATAAGCAAATAAAGTACACGGCATCACCCTTCGTGCTTTTACTCTCATCCTCACATCCATAGTACGGCATGATCCTTCGTACATGGTTCAATAACAGGGCACGGCATGATCCTTCGTGCATAATCAATAAATCAACATGGCACGGCATTAACCTTCGTGCATAAATAAATAAACATGGCACGGCATTACCCTTCGTGCATTATCACTCTTCCTCACCCAAATAACAATCACAGTTAAGGGAACAGAAAGAAACAGTAATTCATAAACCGTCCCATCAAGGGCAATCAATAATTATCTTCACAACAAGTCCCAACAAGGGAGAACAATAACAATTCACCTGTAATATATCTCAAAATATCATTTTCCAACGACTCACGGTCATACTAGACGCTAGTGTATGGATGCTCGTCACCACAGCCCATACACCGCACTCGATCACATAACACATAACACATAATCCTATTCCTCAAGCTAGGATAGAACAAACACTTACCTCGAATGCTTATGAACAATTCACTCCGTGGAAATGTCTTTTCTTTCAATTTGGCTCCAATCCAACCGTATCTATACACAATTGATTTAGTATCATCAATTCTACTCAACAAACTAATTCTTAATACGAAATACAACTTTTACAACATTCGCCATGAATAGTGAATTTCAACCCCGGGCCCACATGGTCGGAATTCGGGGTTAGGACCAAAATCCGGTTACCCATTCCCCCACGAGTTCATATATATAATTTGTTTCAAAATCGGACGTCAATTCGAGGTCCAATTCCCAATTTATGAAAAACCCTATTTTCTAACAAAAACAAGAATTTTACCATGAAAATCTTTGATTTCTTATGAAAAACATGTTTAATGATGTTAGGAATTGAAAGAATTAAGTAAAAAGTGACTTACAATCGTCTTGATGAAGAAGAAATCCTTGAAGAATCGCAAATGGGTGTTTTGGTTTTGTAAAATGTGAAGAAATGACTAAAATTCGTGTTTCTCAGGTCTCTGTGTTCGCATTTGCGAACATGGGTTCGCAATAGCGAACCCCGACCAATTTCTGGAGTTTGAAAAATAAGCTAAGGGTGGGAAGTTCGCATTTGCGAACTTTTCTTCGCATTTGCGAAGTCAAGGCAAAACTGGGAAGTTCGCATTTGCGAACTATTGTTCGCAATTGCGAACACAGGCTAAATATTAGGAGGTTCGCATTTGCGAACTATTGTTCGCATTTGCGAACCCAGGCAGAATAGTGTCGAGTTCGCATTTGTGAACTATAGTTCGCATTTGCGAACACAGGCACAGTAGGGTCAAGTTCGCATTTGCGAACTATTGTTCGCGTTTGCGAACTCAGGCACAATAGGGGGAGTTCGCATTTGCGAACTATTGTTCGCATTTGCGAACTCTGCAGAATAGTGGGGAGTTCGCATTTGCGAACTATTGTTCGCATTTGCAAACTCTGCAGACCAGTTGCAGACAGCAACTTCTAACATGAAAAATCGATCTCGTGGCCTATCCAAAGCTCATCCGAGCCCTCGGGGCTCCAAACCAAATATGCACATAACCTCAAAAACACATTATGAACTTGTTCGTGCGATCACATCGCCAATATCACCTCGTTTTCATCAAATCAAGCCTCAAATGCATGATTTTCATACCTTTAGTTTTCAAAACTTTCAAACTTGGGACTCAAGGTCCAAAACATCTCAAACGACATCCAAATGTCACCAAACTTTACTGAAATCACATATATAATATTTAAGACTTGTACCGGGCGTCGGAACCAAAATACGAGCCCGATACCAAGGTCAATTAATTTATTTCCTTTAATAATTGCATCAAAAACAATTTCACATAAAAATTCATAACTTGGGCTCTAGGCCTCAGAATTCGACTCCGGACGCATGTCCAAGTCCCATATTTTCCTACGGACCTCTCGGGACCATCCAATCTCGGGTCCGGATCCGTTTACTAAAAATGTTGACCGAAGTCAACCATATCAATATTAATATCATTTTTATCCAAATTTCTCATAGAATTCATATTTTCTATCACAAAATCTTTCCGACTACAAGCTCGGATCGTGCACGTAAATCGAGGCAACATAGAATGAGGTTTTCAAGGCCTCAGAAGCTCGAAATGATTAATAAAACAAGTGATGACCCTTTGGGTCGTCACAATCTCCACCTCTAAAACAACCGTTCGTCCTCGAACGGACAAAAGAAAGAAGTACCTGAGTCAGGAAACAAATGTGGGTAGCGACTCCGCATATCAGACTCGGACTCCCAGGTCGATGCCTCAAGAGGCTGACCTCTCCACTGAACACGCACAGAAGGATAACTCTTCGACCTCAGCTGTCAAACCTGCCGGTCTAGAATAGCCACCGCTCCTCCTCGTAAGATAGATCATTGTCCAATTGGACAGTACTGAAGTCTAACACATGAGTGGGATCGCCGTGGTATCTCCGAAGCATAGATACGTGAAAAACTGGATGCACGGCTGATAAGCTAGGCGGCAAAGCTAATCTGTAAGCCACCCCTCCCACTCTGTCTAGAATCTCAAATGGGCCAATATACCTAGGGCCGAGCTTGCCCTTCTTCCCAAACCTCATCACGCCCTTCATAGGCGACACTCGGAGCAATACTTGTTCACCAACCATGAAATCTACATCTCGAACCTTACGATCCGCATAAGTCTTTTGCCTAGACCGAGCTGAACGCAATCTCTCCTGAATAGTCTTGACCTTGTCCAAGGCCTCCCGAACTAAGTCCGTACCCAACAACCGAGCCTCTCCCGGCTCAAAACATCCAATTGGTGATCGACATCGCCTACCATACAACGCCTCATATGGGGCCATCTGGATGCTAGATTGGTAACCGTTATTGTAGGCGAACTCTGCTAATGGCAGAAACTGGTCCCACGAGCCTTCGAAATCAATAACACGGGCTCGAAGCATGTCCTCGAGAATCCGAATAGTCCTCTCGGACCGGCCATCCGTCCGAGGATGAAATGCCGTACTCAACCGAACCCGAGTGCCTAACTCCTGCTGGACCGCTCTCCAGAACCGCGAGGTAAACTGCGTACCCCGATCAGAGATAATAGATACCGGCACTCCATGGAGACGAACAATCTCCCTAATGTAAACCTCCGCTAACCTCTCCGACGAGTAGGAGACGGATACTGGGATAAAGTGTGCTGATTTGGTCAGCCTATCAACAATGACTCAAATAGCATCAAATTTCCTCCGAGTCAAAGGAAGTCCAGTAACGAAGTCCATAGTGATCCGCTCCCATTTCCACTCGGGAATCTCAATCCTCTGGAATACACCACCAGGCCTCTGGTGCTCATATTTCACCTGCCGACAATTTAGACACCGAGCGACATACGCAATGATATCTTTCTTCATTCTACGCCACCAATAGTGCTGTCGCAAGTCCTGGTACATCTTCGCGGCGCCTGGGTGAATAGAATACCGTAAACTGTGGGCCTCTGCTAAGATCAACTCTCGAATCCCTTCGACATTAGGTACACAAACTCGACCCTGCAATTTCAATATCCCATCATCATCTAGATTTACCTGTGTGGCACCTCCCCGCTGTACCGTATCTCTCAACTCACGCAAATGAGGATCATCAAATTGCCTCTCACGGATACGCTCTAATAAAGAAGAACGAGCGACCGTGCAGGCTAACACCCTGCTAGGCTCGGAAATGTCTAATCTCACGAACCGGTTGGCTAAGGCCTGGACATCTAGAGCTAATGGTCTCTGATTGACCGGAATATATGCAAGACTACCCATGCCTGGCATACTTTCTACTCAATGCATCGGCCACCACATTGGCCTTACCTGGGTGATATAATATAGTAACATCGTAGTCTTTTAGCAACTCTAACCATCTCCGCTGTCGTAGATTCAACTCCTTCTGTTTGAACAAGTACTGTAGGCTTTTGTGATCAGTGTACACCTCACATGTCACACCATATAGATAATGCCTCCAGATCTTTAAGGCATGAACCACTGCTGCTAACTCAAGATCATGAACTGGATAATTCTTCTAATGTATCTTTAACTGCCTCGAAGCATAAGCGATAACCTTACCATCCTGCATCAATACCGCTCCAAGCCCTGTACGAGATGCGTCACAATAAACTCTATAAGGCCCTGTACTTATAGGTAGTATCAACACTGGTGCGGTGGTCAAGGCTGTCTTGAGCTTCTGAAAGCTCGCCTCACACTCCTCTGACCACTGAAACCGGACACCCTTCTGGGTCAACCTGGTCATCGGGGCTGCAATAGAAGAAAACCCCTCTACAAATCGACGGTAGTAACCTGCTAATCCCAAGAAACTCCGGATCTCAGTCATTGAAGCTGGTCGAGGCCAATTCTGGACTGCCTCAATCTTCTTTGGGTCTACCTGAATACCTTCCACTGATACAATGTGACCCAGAAATGCTACCGAACTCAACCAGAACTCACATTTAGAAAATTTGGCATATAGTTGGTTATCTTTCAGAGTCTGAAGAACCACTTCTGAGGTGCTGCTCGTGCTCTTCCTGGTTGCGGGAGTACACGAGGATGTCATCTATGAAGACTATCACGAACAGATCCAAGTAAGGCCTGAATACCCGATTCATCAACTCCATGAATGTTGCTGGGGCATTGGACAACCCGAAGGACATGACCAAGAACTCATAATGCCCATATCTAGAGCGAAAGGTCGTCTTAGGAATGTCAGCCGCCCTGATCTTCAGCTGATGGTAGCCTGACCTCAAGTCTATCTTAGAGAATACCCTCGCTCCCTAGAGCTGGTCAAACAAATCAACAATCCTCGGCAGTGGATATTTATTTTTGATGGTCACCTTGTTTAACTGCCGGTAATCAATACACATTCGCATCGAGCCATCTTTCTTCTTTACAAATAATACAGGTGCTCCCCAGGGGGAAACATTGGGCCTGATAAAGCCCTTCTCAAGAAGGTCTTGCAACTGATCTTTTAACTCTTTTAACTCCGGCGGGGCCATACGATAGGGTGGAATAGAGATGGGCTGAGTGCTCGGTGCCGGATCAATACAGAAATCAATATCCCTGTCGGGTGGCATGCCCGGCAGGTCTGAAGGAAAAAACTCAGGAAACTCCCGTGCAATAGGGACCGACTCAATGGAAGGAACTTCTGCGCTGGAATCACGAACATAAGCCAAATAAGCTAGACACCCCTCTCGACCATACGTCGAGCCTTAACATAAGAAATAACAGTGCGAACGGAGTGGCTTGAGGTACCCTTCCACTCTAATCGGGGTGATTCTGGCAAGGCTAAGGTCACCGTCTTAGCATGGCAATCAAGAATAGCATGGTATGGGGACAACCAGTCCATCCCCAATATGACATCAAAATCTACCATATCCAAAAGCAACAGATCAACACGGGTCTCAAGACCCCCAAATATAACTACGCACGAATGATGCATCCGATCGACTACAATGGAGTCGCCCACTGGTGTAGCCACATAAACTGGAATATCCAGAGCATAGCTGGGCATAGCCAAATACGGTGCGAAGTGGGAAGACACATAGGAATATGTAGATCCAGGGTCAAATAATACTGAAGCACCTCTGCCACACACAAGAATAGTACTTGTAATCACAGCATCTGATGCCTCTGCCTCTGGCCTGGCTGGTAAAGCATAGAATCGGGGATCTGCACCTCCCCTCTGAGCTGCGTCTCTAGGACGACCATCAACTGGCTGACCTCTACCTCTGGCTGGACGGTCTCCACCTCTACGGTCTCGACCTCCACCTCTATAATCTCTACCCCCGCCTATGGCTGGCTGGGCAGGCTGAGGGTCAGCTGGGGCCTGAATCATAGGACGAGGACCTCGCTGCTGAGAGTTGCCCACTGCTATAGGGCAATTCCTGATAAAATGACCTGGGTCACCATAACCGTAGCAACTCTTAGACTGATAGGGCTGCTGGCCCTGACGACCTGAATGGCCTCCACGAACACTCTGAAGAGGCCGAGCATTAATAGGAGACTGGTCTGAATAATGCCCCCGAGAACCACGATCACCTGATCCACCCTGTGAAGCCTGAAGGGCGGAATGAAAAGGCCCGGAGGACTGGCCTCTATCAAAGGATTCTCTGCTACCAGAGGAAGAACCACCAAACCTGCCTGAATGACGAGGCCTCTTATCCGAAGAATAACCGCCTCCCCTAGCAAGAGCCATCTCAACTCTGCGTGCTGCATTGGCTGCCTCCTGAAATGATATGTCACTCCCCACACCCATAGCCATCTGGAGTCTAATCGGCTGATTAAGCCCATCTATAAATCTGCGGACCCTCTCCCGCTCCGTGGGAAGTATCACCACTGCATGACGAGCCAAGTCGATAAATCTCGTCTCATACTGTGTAACTGTCATAGTGCCCTGATGGAGGCGCTCAAACTGCCTCCGAAGTACATCCCTCCGAGTAGCAGGGAGAAACTTCTCCATAAATAGTTCCGCAAACTGGTCCCATGATAAAGCTGGGGACCCTGCTGGTCGAGTCAGGCAATAATCTCTCCACCAAGTCTTGGCGGATCCTGCAAGTCTGAAGGTACAGAAGTCAACTCCGTTTGTCTCCACGATTCCCATAGTCTTGAGAATCTCATGGCAACTGAATAAGAAGTCCTGAGGATCCTCTGATGCGGCTCCACTGAATGTAGTGGTAAATAGCTTGGAGAACCGATCAAGCCTCCATAACGAATCAGAAGTCATGGCCGCTCCATCGCCGGCATAAGCTGTGGTACCTGACTGAGTGGCCACAGCTGGCTGGATTACTGGTGCTTGACGCTGAGGAGCTACTGGCTCCGGAGTATGAGCAATAGGAGTCTGGGCCCCTCCTCCAGCCTGAGAAGTGCCTGGGGCAACTGATAATAAACCCGCTCTGGCAATGCTGTCCATAAATCCCGCTATTCTGACCAAAGCATCCCGGAGATCCGGGGTAATTAAAGCCTCTCCTGGGACCTGAGCTGGGCCCACTGGAGCTGCTGGAACCGGAACCTCCTCATCAATCTCAATATGAGGCTCCACCTCTGGAGTAGCTGTCTGGGGCTGAGCTCTACCCCTACCACGGCCTCGATACGGCCTTGGCCCCTGTACCTCACAGGAGCTGCCTGGGGCTCGGGCTGCTGGTCAGCGGACGAAGAAGCGCGTGTCCTCACCATCTGCGAAAGGACAGAATAGAAATCCAATCAATAATTGAGGAACAAGTCGCACGACAAGAAAGAACAAATGAGAGACTCTTTCCTAACTCAATAGACTCTAGAGGACAAGTACAGACGTCTCCGTACCTACCTCTCAAACTCTACTAAGCTTGTTCGTGAGTGGTGAGAGCTATGTAACCTAGAGCTCTGATACCAACTTGTCACGACCCAGATTTTTCCCAAACCAACTTGTCACGACCCGGATTTTTCCCCCAACATCGGGATCGTGATGGCGCCTACTCGTGGTAGCTAGGCAAGCCATTGTATTCATACTATCCTGTTTTTTTTAACACAATTTTAATTAAATAAATGCGGAAATACTTTATCGAAATGGAAATAACAAATCACAAGGTAAAAATCATACTGAAATCCTCTACCCAAGACGTGGAGTCACCAACTCACGAACTACTATGGAATACTACACATAAAAGTCTGAAAGAAATATAACATAATTCTGTTTGTCTCGGAACAAAGAGACTGCAGCTAATAACATAAATAAAGAAAGAGACGCCGGGCCTGCGGACGTCTGCAAGCTACCTCGGTCTCAAATATGATCAACTCCCACGCAATCTATTTACTCCTGTTGCTGCTCCTGATCGTAACCTGGACCTGTGCAAAAACGCACAGAAGTGTAGCATCAGCACAACCGACCCCATATGTGCTGGTAAGTGTCTGGCCTATCCCGGCGAAGTAGTGACAAGCCTAGGACCAGACACTCACATAAACCTTTGCAATTCAATATGTATATGTGTACCACAAAATAACAAGAAATAATCAAGTATAAACACAATAAGGAATATCTTAAGGAATTCAACAATTAACAACAGTTAATAAATTCACAAGGAAAAACAAAGTATAATGTAAACACAAGTAATATCAATTCAAGAAATAGCAAGCAGTTGCACGGCATCACCCTTCGTGCTTTTACTCTCATCCTCACCAAATAAGCAAATAAAGTACACGGCATCACCCTTCGTGCTTTTACTCTCATCCTCACATCCATAGTACGGCATGATCCTTCGTACATGGTTCAATAACGAGGGCACGGCATGATCCTTCGTGCATAATCAATAAATAAACATGGCACGGCATTAACCTTCGTGCATAAATAAATAAACATGGCACAGCATCACCCTTCGTGCATTATCACTCTTCCTCACCCAAATAACAATCACGGTTAAGGGCAAAGAAAGAAACAGTAATTCATAAACCGTCCCATCAAGGGCAATCAATAATTATCTTCACAACAAGTCCCAACAAGGGAGAACAATAACAATTCACCTGTAATATATCTCAAAATATCATTTTCCAACGACTCACGGTCATACTAGACGCCGGTGTATGGATGCTCGTCACCACAGCCCATACACCGCACTCGATCACATAACACATAACACATAATCCTATTCCCTCAAGCTAGGATAGAACAAACACTTACCTCGAATGCTTATGGACAATTCACTCCGTGGAAATGTCTTTTCTTTCAATTTGGCTCCAATCCAATCGTATCTATACACAATTGATTTAGTATCATCAATTCTACTCAACAAACTAATTCTTAATACCAAATACAACTTTTACAACATTCTGCCATGAATAGTGAATTTCAACCCCGGGCCCACATGGTCGGAATTCGGGGTTAGGACCAAAATCCGATTACCCATCCCCCCACGAGTTCATATATATAATTTGTTTCAAAATCGGACCTCAATTCGAGGTCCAATTCCCCAATTTATGAAAACCCTATTTTCTAACAAAAACAAGAATTTTACCATGAAAATCTTTGATTTCTTATGAAAAACATGTTTAATGATGTTAGGAATTGAAAGAATTAAGTAAAAAGTGACTTACAATCGTTTTGATGAAGAAGAAATCCTTGAAGAATCGCAAATGGGTGTTTTGGTTTTGTAAAATGTGAAGAAATGAGTGAAATTCGTGTTTTTTAGGTATGTGTGTTCGCATTTGCGAACATGGGTTCGCAATTGCGAACCCCGACCAATTTCTGGAGTTTGGAAAATAAGCTAAGGGTGGGAAGTTCGCATTTGCGAACTTTTCTTCGCATTTGCGAAGCCAAGGCAAAGCTGGGAAGTTCGCATTTGCGAACTATTGTTCGCAATTGCGAACACAGGCTAAATATGGGGAGGTTCGCATTTGCGAACTATTGTTCGCATTTGCGAACCCAGACAGAATAGTGTCGAGTTCGCATTTGCGAACTATAGTTCGCATTTGCGAACACAGGCACAGTAGGGTCAAGTTCGCATTTGCGAACTATTGTTCGCATTTGCGAACACAGGCACAATAGGGGGGAGTTCGCATTTGCAAACTATTGTTCGCATTTGCGAACTCTGCAGAATAGTGGGGAGTTCGCATTTGCGAACTATTGTTCGCATTTGCGAACTCTGCAGACCAGTTGCAGACAACAACTTCTAACATGAAAAATCGATCTCGTGGCCTATCCAAAGTTCACCCGGGCCCTCGGGGCTCCAAACCAAATATGCACATAACCTCAAAAACACATTATGAACTTGTTCGTGCGATCACATCGCCAATATCACCTCGTTTTCATCAAATCAAGCCTCAAATGCATGATTTTCATACCTTTAGTTTTCAAAACTTTCAAACTTGGGACTCAAGGTCCAAAACATCTCAAACGACATCCAAATGTCACCAAACTTTACGGAAATCACATATATAATATTTAAGACTTGTACCGGGCGTCGGAACCAAAATACGAGCCCGATACCAAGGTCAATTAATTTATTTCCTTTAATAATTGCATCAAAAACAATTTCACATAAAAATTCATAACTTGGGCTCTAGGCCTCGAATTCGACTCCGGACGCATGTCCAAGTCCCATATTTTCCTACGGACCTCTCGGGACCATCAAATCTCGGGTCCGGATCCGTTTACCAAAAATGTTGACCGAAGTCAACCATATCAATATTAATATCATTTTTATCCAAATTTCTCATAGAATTCATATTTTCTATCACAAAATCTTTCCGGCTACAAGCTCGGATCGTGCACGTAAATCGAGACAACATAGAATGAGGTTTTCAAGGCCTCAGAAGCTCGAAATGATTAATTAAATAAGTGATGACCCTTTGGGTCGTCACAATTATCCACTCCAGGTAATCTAAGGATCGAGTGGCGAGGCGTGACTGATTATATATCCGACAGGGTGATTTCCTTCCTATAATCCCAACGAATGATTAGGAAGGGTTGTTTATCTTATTTGGCTTTCATTAGATATGTTGAGGCTGAGACTCCCAGTCTTGATTCGGCCCCATTGTGAGGGATTTGTCAGATGTATTTCCAGTAGACCTGCCAAGCATGCCGCCAGACAAAGACATCGATTTTGGTATTTACCTGGTGCCGGGCGCACATCCCATTTCTATTCCTCCCTACCGCATGACCCCAGCTGAGTTAAAAAAGTTGAAAGAACAGCTTCATGAACTTTTAGATAAGGGGTTCATTCGCCCAAGTGTGTCACCTTGGGATGCACCGGTATTATTCGTGAAGAAGAAAGATGGTACAATGAGAATGTGCATTGATTACAGGCAGTTGAACAAGGTGACAGTAAAGAATAAATACCTGTTACCTCGTATTGAGGACTTGTTTGATCAGCTTCAGGAAGCAAGTGTATTCTCTAAGATTGACCTTCGATCGGGTTATCACCAGTTAAAGATTAGGCATTCATATATTATGAAGACAGCTTTCAGAATGAGATATGGGCGCTATGAATTTCTGGTGATGTCTTTTGGGCTGACTAATTCCCCAGCCGCATTCATGCACTTGATGAATAGTGTATTTTGGCCGTATATGGATTTTTTTGTGATAGTATTTATTGATGATATCCTGGTATACTCGCGCAGCCAGGAGGAGCACGCACAGCACTTGAGGGTGGTATTGCAGAGGTTGAGAGAGGAAAAGCTTTATGCAAAATTTTCTAAGTGTGTACCGATCGAGTCAGGCACATTTCTCTCAACCACGAGGTAGATTGAAAAGTATATTCGCATATTGATCTCTCTCATTGATTCGGGAAAACTTCTTCTCTTGATAGAGGGGTAGCCTCGCCACAGTCAACGACTGAGGAAAGTCGGTCTGTGGCAGTCAACAAGCAGCACTTGTTGTCACACCTCCTTTTTTTCGTGTCCCAACTATTTATTACTATACCCCGGGAAGAGATATAATAATAGTAGGGAAGGAGTTTTTCCAATTAAAGGACATTCGGAACGGGATTTATTTATTAATTTTTAGAGTCGCCACTTGGGAAAATAATGGTGTCCCAAGTCACCGATTTAATCCCGAACCGAGGAACTTATAACTATGTTTAACAGTCCGCGAAACTAGAGATCTGAATAAGGAATTCTGTTAACCCGGGAGAAGGTGTTAGGCACTCCTGAATTCCGTGGTTCTAGCACGGTCGCTCAACTACCATATTTGCTTTTATCTGATTTACTTATATGATTCGATTTTTAAAATGCTATTAATGTTCCGTTTTGTTGATTTTTAGGACTTGCGACGTCACAAAAACGCATTTCAAGTCACACCGTAACTAGTTCGTCTGTGACTTTAGTGCATTTCAGCTTCGCCGGGATTTGAGATTTGGGTCACATAAGATGTGCACCCGTATTAGGAATGTATTTTCATTTAGCATGCCTATAATGTCTACGTCTTTATTATCTTTGGGAAGGACCGTGAAATTCGCTAAACGGTCCCTCCAAGTCTAACATTTTTACATTAAAATCCGTTTGGGGGCCCCGTGTATTTTTTTTATGTTTGGAACGAGGCTCATCCCTTATTTTAAGGTTCAAACCTATTCATATACTATGTTATCTATTTTTGTTTTTTTCTTCCTATTTTATATCTGTTTTTGTGTTATATTTTAAACTATAACATTGGGGTCCAGGCCATTTATTCATTATTGGGCCTGGACTTTGGACTTCTTAACAGTCCATTATTAAAGGCAATTGGGCTTTTGAAGCCCAACGTACTCTATTGTCCTTACTCGATAACACAATCAACTGGTTAGTCAGACCTCGACCTATATTCATGATTAGGCCCAGAGTATATGAATAGAATTTAACAAGCTAACAGTTTCAACAAATGTTTTCAATTGATAGAGAGAACCAATAAAATCATATTATTTCAAAAGGTACCAAGTTACATTTTAATCGCTACTAATTTCAATGTCTAACAGCCAGCTAAGAATTCTAATATAGAAATTTGTATCAACGTTATTATACTATACGGCAGGTTCTGATCTTAAGTGGTTATCATGATTCTAATTGAGAACTTATTTTGTCACTTTATTTTTAAAAACCAAGGGGAAACAGTGTTGTAATACTAATTAAACATGTTTGAGTTATGAACAATCAGAGAAATCTTAAAACAAATTTGTATCCAAATCATTTTTGAGTGAGGCTAGGCGATGATACAATTTAAATTTGAACTATTTATTCCCTATTGAACCAGATTCAGAATTTAATTAGCATGAGTAATTAGATATCATTTCGTAGGTCCAATTTCAGAATGGCCTTCTTACTTACTTAGGTGTATTAACTTTATTTTAACCTATTTTTAATTTTGAATTAGATAATAAGCTATAACTAACTACATTTACCTACTTCATTAACTATTCTACTCTAATCTAAATCGAATTCATGCAGTTGTTAATTATTACAACCATTCCTAATGAATTACAATAAATTTAAGAATTACAGTTATGACAAAAATAGAAATATAAGTACAAATGAAAATTAATCATGCATTTCATTCCTTCAAAAGCACTTCAGTTACATCCTTGAGAGGTAGTAGTGTACCTGATCAAATTGAGATAAACAATGAGTTCTAGGGGAGTGAAGGATGAAGAGAATCAGCAATAGACATCAACCAAGTATCAATGGCAATGGAGGCAGATTAACACAGCAACAGGTGCAATTTCAAAGTAGAAAACCCAGCGAATTCAACCAAACAAGTAGAAGACCCAGTGAATTCAACCAAACAGATGAATAACAATGAACAGAAGTCCAAAATATCACTTGAACCAGCAGCAATGAAATAGTAGCAGTATTTCAGTGTATTTCAGTGTACCTCTTTTTCAATTATCTAAGATCGAACCCTTTTTTTTAACTTGAATATGTGGAACCCCTTTTAACTTTTTTCGAACCCAAATTTCTGAACCCCTTTTTCAGGCTTATAGAAGCTTATTTATAGGGTCATTTTGGGGGGGGGAATTTCAAATAAGTTAATTCTATTCCCCCCCCCTTATTATTTTCAATTAATTACAGAATAGTCTATTAAAAATGTATCGAAATGCCTTAGAACCCCTGCTAGAAGGTTCTGGGCAGTTTTATTGGATTCCATTAAGCAGGTTTTACCTAATTGCCCCCACTTTCTAAGGTTTATTACACAAATGCCTTTTAACTCTACCTATTATACCCTTTATTATTCATGTAATTTCATAAATACCAAACATTAAAGTCACTTTTATCCCTGTATGCTCTATTTAATCCACAAGAATGCCATTTACCCTTCCCTTTGACCCTTTATATTTAATTGTTATTACCCGACCTGTCTTAGGTCTGGCAGGATTAGGGTAACATTTATAAATAACCAATAGTCGGTCATGTCTTTAAGACCTAACCAGTTTCAAACTATAAACTTTTTTCAACATTATCCACTTTTCTTACAAACAGCCATTAATCAGAATTCATTCTTAATTTGCCAAACATAGCCATAAAATATTTACACATATAACCTAAGTACACATAAGTACTCAAAAGTTCAGAATAAACTAACATATAAATCAAATTGCAAATATAGCCAGATTCATCTTGTTTTGCACAAATAACCCTAATCACGAATTAACTTCCAATTAATTAGAACTCAGAGAAAAAATTTGATAATGGTTGAATTCCAATTAACTAAAACCCAATTGAGACAGACTATAATGAACAATCACATAAAAATGGCTAATAGCATATGATTCACAAGTAGCTAATATCAGAATCTAAGAACACCTAAATGATTTTAGGCACATCTAAAATAAAATTCATGGCTAGTATGCATAAGTATGAATCAAGATATAGAACAAAGATAGAGTCATGACTTAAGACATGCATAAGGATTCTTTAAGTTCTAATGAGATAAACATGATAAGCATACAACAAAACAAGTTCAAAACGTGAAAGAATAAAGTTTCAGAACACATGAAAACCTACGACTAGAGACAGGGTAGGGTACTTAGCGTTTTTAGGCTTTTTCCTTTCTTTTTACCTTTCTTTTTTCCTTTTTTTCTTTCTTTCTTCTTTTCTCTTTGTTCTTTTCATTTTCTTGATTTTTCCAGAATATCACAGACTGTTGGTCTTTGGGTATTAAATATTTTGAACGGGGCTTTGGGGGTTTAATCTAAGTGTATGAGAGTGGTGTTTGAAGCCTTGGGGTAAGGTTTTGGGAGTGGGGTATTTTTGGTACTCGCCGGAGTAGAGTTCTGGCGAGTGTTTTTCAATTATTCGAAGTGTTAGAGGCAGATTCGAAGGAAACCACTTGGTGGGGTGGTAGATCGTCTAAAAACGGTCAAGGGGTGTTATTTTGGGGGTCTAGTTCATACTTTGGGGTGGTCGCCGGCTAGGGTTCCGGTGACCGGGATTTCAAGAACAAGGGACTGTTGGTTTTTGGTCGGGGTTAATGGGGTCTTATGGTGGTTTAGAGGTGAGGAGGGGTGTTTGGTAGCTTGGCTTTGGTCGGAGACGAAGGCTGAGGCGATCTCAGGTGATCTCCATGGGAGACAGTGGGAGAGGAAGATGGAGACTCAGGGTGGCTAGGGTTTAGTATAGGATATGTGTGTGTGTGTATAATGAGGGGTTGAACGGGAGAAGGATAGATATATATTAAAAATGTATTGTTGATTCCTGGCCATTAGATCAGTTGAAATGAATGGCCAGGATCTTTTGGATATTAAACGACGAAGTATGAATTAATGAGAGATCTCATAGGTCTGTTGGATTAATTAATTTGAACGGTTGAGATTAATCGTTTCAAACTACGTCGTTTTAGTTAATGGCACCTTGGTCTCATCCGTTTGATCAATTGTAATGAACGGATGTGATTAATGCTAAAGGCGACGTCGTTTCATTAAGAAATGCACCGCCTCACCAGGTCCGTTGATCAATTGTAATCAACGGCTCCGATTTGTTCACTTATACGGTGTCGTTTGGTTAACAGCTAGGCAGACCGGGCTAAAATGATTGGGCCTGGTCTATGTTACATTTTGGGCTGTTATATCCTATGTATTTGGCCGAAATTGTATATTGTATATTATATCTTTGTATTTTATTATTTTTTGGCTTGTATTTTATTTATTTTTCTTGTATTTTCTTTTGGTATTTTGTATTTTTCCTTTGTATTTATTTTACAACTGCTATATTTCCTTTATTTTCCATTTTTGATTTTTTTCCTTGATTTCCGATATTTTTTGTATTTTTTTTTAATTTTCTAATTTCTAGCATTTGTTTGTGATATTTTTCTAATTAATTCTTTTTGTATTTTCATTTTAATTTTATTTGAAACAAACACTGGTATTTCACACAAATCAAATAATTGCAAACAAAAATCATTTTTGTATTATATTTTTTATATATTTTAAAATTTAATTGCTTGGGGCAAAAATCACGTGCTCACAGCTGCCCCTCTTTACTTGGGAATACGAAGAGTTTCATTGCAAAGATAAGTGAGCAGTAATGAGATATTTTTGCCCACTTCCGTGATGTGACGGTCTCAAGAGGTCCATAGAAAAATATGGGACTCGGGCATGTGCACGGAGTCAAAATTCGAGGTCCAGAACCCCGATAAAAGAATTTTTCTGTTAAATTGATTTCTGAAATTATTAAGGAAAAATGAAAACGAAAATGAGTTAGAAAATATAGGTATCAGGCTCATCTTTTGGTTCCGACTCCTGATACAAATCTTAAATATGTGTTAAGCACTATTTATAAAGATTGGTTGAAAACGGACGTCGTTTGACGTGTTTCGGGCTAAAAATGGGAAATTTGAAGTTTATGAAAGTGGAAAGAAGAAATTTGTGTTTTGAGGCTTGATTCTTTGATTTTGATGTTATTTTAGCGATTTGATTGCTCGAGCAAGTTCGTAGGATAATATTGAGTTAGTGTGTGTGTTAGGTTGGGAGTCCCGAGGGCTCGAAAGTCTTTCGGGGTGTTTTAGACTTAGAAAAGTTGGCATATTTTCTGCAATATTTGCACAGATATTTCTTCTACGCGATCGCGGCCTCATTCACGCGATCGCACTGCTTTGGCCATTCCTTTAATGCGATCGCATCACCTTTCACGCGATCGCGTAGCTTCCAACTCATCTTCTCCGCGTTCGTGTACATGTGTGAGCACGATTTTTGCCCTATATGAGAATTACTCCCAAAAATTCAAAATAAAAGAGTTTTGTGTTGTTGGCAATATTTGTGGATTGTATGTTACTTTTTCTCTTATTGTTTGTGTTTGTGTGTCCATGTCTATTTGTTTAAATTCATAAAACAATACAAAAAATGTTGCATTTATATTTTTAGGATATAATTCCGCACTTAGAAGTAGTTAAGTTTATTTTACGAAAATGGAAAAAATCACAAAAATATGTAATTAGTATTTAATGCCAAATTATGTGATTTTATTTCAAAATTTGTATTTTTTGTGTGTTAATTGTTAGTTGAAGTTAATTTGATTTGTGTAATTTAATCTAGGATTTCAATGTTATAAACTAGGAAGAAAATAAAAGAAAATTACTAAAAAAGAGAAAAAGGAATTGGAGTTGGACCAGTTTTAAAATAAAATTCCAAGCCCAAACCCAAACCAATTTTTACCCCAGTCCAACCCAAAATCTGGTGAAACCCATCCAATACCCAAAACTATTTCCCCACCTAAATAACCTGGGAGTCTAAATGAAGAGATGAGCGCAATTTTGGCAAAAGAAACCACTAGAGAGTATTTTCAATCATGACTGCATATGCCCACAAAAAAATACACATGGGTATTATTAAATTGGTCAAAATAATGGGGTAAATCATGGGTTACATGTGCATGGGGAAAGAAAGTGCACGCCTAAAAAGGCAAGCACAAATTGTCTTCCAACTTCTATTATTTATGGAATGTGATATGGACTTAGGAGGGGGCAGTAATGCGGGTGAACAGTAACACGGGTGAACAGTAATGCGTTAAAGATTGGTTGAAAATAGTACCTTGTGAACAGTAATGCGGATGAAGTAATTTGTTAAAAAATTTGGACAGAAGGTTTTTAATTGGCTTTTCATCCGCGAGCAAAATCAATTCCCACCATTGTTGAACACATTTTGGAGCTTTTGGATGAGGGTTAAAGAGGATTTCAATTGAGAATCAATTGGAGGTAAGTTTTATGAGTTAATTACATGTTTTTATACAAGAATCATCCATGGAATTCATGAAATTATGGCTAAAATCAAGAAATTAGGGCTTTAAGCAAAAACCTTAATTTTAGGATTTGAAGGACCATTTGTGGTTCGAATTGGGAGTTATTGGTATGTACGGACTCATGGAGAGACGAGGATTCTGAAAATATGAATTTTATAATTTTTTCGTGAAGCGTACTGAAAGTCGGGTTTTGGCAACTTTGTAGTTTTTGGTGTAATTCGAATTATTTCGATTGGGTAATGCCCAATTGGCCTATTTTGATGTATTTCTATTGATTTTGATCAGATTCTACACCTGTGGAGGCCGATACTCGTGGCAAGAGAGTTGTCTCTTAGTGGTTTCGTACCGGAATCGAGTCAAGTGGCTTGTCTAACCTCGTGTGGGGGAACCTTCCCCCCAGGATATTATGTGTTAATTTAAATGCCTTGTACGCGAGCTGACGGGCGTGTACATGTGCAGATTGTTGGAAACCAGCTTACTTGAACTGCTCAAATCGTGATATTTTTGTTATTTAGCTGATTAAAATGTAATGTTTACCTGATATTCGTTAGAAAAGCATGGATAGATAGGATTTGATCTGTCTAAGTGCCTACTTGCCTTACTTGAACTTCTTGAAACTTGTTGATACTGGTTTAGGTGTAATTGTAGTTATGTATTTCATATTTCTCTGTGTTTTTCCTGCTTATTATTGTGTTGGTGGACTACGGGTTCAGTCCCCGGAGATCCAAGGGCTGCGGGTTCGATTCCCGGAGACCCGGAGTTGTAGTGTTTATGGACTGCGGGTTCGATTCCCGGAGATCCAAGGGTTGCGGGTTCGATTCCCGGAGACCCAGAGTTTATTAAGATATTGAGATACGGACTATTGGTTTGATTCCCGGAGATCCTGAGCTATTGAGATGTGGACTGTAGGTTCGATTCCCGGAGATCCGAGGGCTACGACTTCGATTCCCGGAGACCCAGAGATACTGATGTAGGGACTGCGGGTTCAATTCCTGGAGATCCTGAGTTGTTGGATATAGAGAGGGAATGTGGGTTCAATTCCTGGAGATCATGGACTTGGTGGTTTGTATTTTTGTTGTGTTTGTTACTCTTGTTATCTTAATTGTAGACGGCTGTAGTATTTACTTTATTGTTGTTATTTCAGTCTTATTCTTATTCTTAACTGCTCGATATCATTATTATCATTATGTTATTATTTCTCGGTAGGGCCCTGACCTTCCTCGTCACCACTCCATCGAGGTTAGGCTTGGCACTTACTGAGTACCGCCGTGGTGTACTCATACTACTCTTCTGCACACTTTTGTTGTGCAGATCCAGGTACATCAGATCAGGCACATTATAGGTAATTTAGGAGCACTTTCAGGAGACTTGAGGTATGATCTGCTACGTCCGCGGATCCAGAGAGTCCCCTTCTATTCTCATTAGTGATATTAGTTACTTCCCTTATTTCCGTTGTATAGACATTTTTGATATATAGAGCCACAGTTGTACTCTTTCTTAGTCTGTGTTGCCCGTGGGTTTTCGGGTCTTGGTAGTATGTTGCTTATTGTGTTTTGGCGAAGTGTATGTGCCGAGCGGCACTTATTACATTTCATTTACATTATTCCGATGTTACCTTATCTTTTATTTCATGAAATTGTATATTCCGCATCGTATTAGGCTTACCTAGTCGCGAAGGTTGGGTGTCGTCATGACAGGTTCACGATTGGTGAACTAGGGTCGTGACAAGTTTGTATCACAGCTCTTGGTTCATAGGAGTCTCAGGACACAGACCGGTTACTTAGATTCTCTCTGATCGATACGGAGACGTCTATATTTATCTACGAGAGGCTATGTAATTGTTTAAGAAACTCTTCAGTTCTTTTGGATTCCTTATCGTGCGTCACTTATTCAGTTGGACCCTATATCATATGTTCTTTTGCATCCACTCGTGCATTGAAATTTTTGCACTCGGTATCAAGTATGCGCCGATGGTTCGTGATGCTACAGAAGGATTATAAGGCATCCAAGAATTTACTCAACCATTGTTACCGCGTGTCATCCATATCGATAATGCAAGAGAATTGAGAGATCTTCAATTGTGCACATAGGGGTGCACTAGGTTCTGACATTTGGTTGATAAGTACGATCTTGAGAAGGTTTACTTAACTGCCAAATCGTCACAGTAATGGCAGAATCACAAGGTGGATGTAGATCTAAATATAGTTGGTGGTAATAAAGACTGTGTGGTTCATATGAGATATCTATTTAGCGAAGGACTCAACCTGCAGAGATACAGGGGGAAATAAGTTTAAATGTCTTAAGAATAACATGTACCAAACGAATGTCTTGGGCTGTCTTATGTTGATGACGTACAAATGATAAAGGTTAGTATCATGGATTAGCAAGATGTATCTTATGGCTTCGTCCCAAGTGAAAGAATTTCATTATCAACGACCAAATTATGGGTCATGTGTCATATCAGATTTGGCCTGCGATGTATTTAAGTGCTATTCAAAATTTCTTTGAAACTTGCTGATGAGTAAGAGTCGAGATTTGAAGGGTATGACGTTGGACTTTTGATGTTCCTATGTCCATAGTAATTCTATATTTCATTATCAGCAGGGAAAACTTCGACAAAGGCTACATAGTGCTTCATAGATGTGTGAGAATCACAGTAGGTCTTAAGCTGCCGGTGGTAAAGAATGCTCGGTGCATGGAGCGGGAAGATATTTATTTGTATTGGAATGAGGTCATACCCTATGGTGTTAGAGTGCTAATAGGGCACGAGTGGTTATGTTCGTTGGATCATGTGAATTGTAGTTGAATAAGAGTAAATGATTTGAGAGAATGGTTCTAATGTGTTTGAGAGTCATGTAATAGTGTCTTTGGGCTAAGTGGGAGAGTACCACCGCTTACGATTGGGTCGCATGGTTAATTACCTGCGTGAATTCTGGATACTAGCATATTAATAGGTTATTACAACCACGAGAAAGGACCATGAGTGGTAATTTGAGTATATGTATTGTTGAATTCATATTATGGTTAGCCTTACTGGCTCATGTTCAAACTTGAGGGAAGATTCATGATTTATGCCTCGTATAGGTGCAGGCTTCGGGGGAAGTGATCCCGCTGGGTGATTTATCGAGAGGGTACTCATATGTTATAAAAAAAAATTAGTAGAGTTGGTCGCATACTGGGACAAGTCAGGGCTGGATGACTCTCAATAGCGGTCCTGGAAAATTCAAGGGTTAAAGTGTGGTGCCTGATGATTCTGAGTCTATAGGTACAGTTGAGAGTCAAGCTTTTGAATCAACTTATGAAGAAAGGCACAAAATGTTCTATGATGTTTTTGACTTGTGGTGTAGCATTTGAGAGACATGAAATGGTCGTCGTTTTTGAGACAGCATGGTCTCATGATTTAAGGTCACTCGGGGTGAGTGTGGTTAGAATAAGTTAGGTATTGAAGGGATATATTAACATTTCTAAGGTAGTCAAGGATGGATTGGAAAGAAGTAGATTGATTAGCCATAGTCGAGTTGGCATATCGGTGTCAGTGATCGGTTCACACAGCGTGATCGAGTTATGCATGTGATTATGGCGGTGCATTTGAGGCTTGTCCGCCGCAGTGATTGATGGCATTCTTAAGTATTCTTCTATTAGGGCCTGTTATGAGTAGGCGGACCTCGGAAAGGGTTATGGTGGCTTGGACCACTACTTAGAGATTGGCATATTCAACGGTTATGAGAATTCGCCTGTGTGTTGCTATAGTTCTCTTGAAGTGAGTTAAATGGAAAGTCTTATATGATGAAGTATTAGCCTATCGTCAGTTCTAGAGTTGTGATAGAAATCGTGGTTATCGTATATCGGCACATGAGGTGCAGTAAGTGGTATGGAATTTGAAGTAAGGACCAAGGTCGAAGTTTGGTCAATGAATGTGATATAAAGAGCACGGATAAGCAGGAAAGGAGTTACAGTGTTTTGAGTAAGATGGGTATTAACGTAAGTATCACTTGAGATCGGTGTTCTATGAGAAAGGCTTTGCATCCCGGTTAGGGACTCCTGATCGCTTTTCAGCGTTAGTGCAGCCGGTGGTTTGAATGTGTAGGCCCGTTAATTATTCGGAAGATGGTGGGAGCTTGTCCCACAAAAATATTGTGTAGGTATGACATGTATTCACTTGATTAATTAGAAATTTAAACCAAGTATGAGGATCTTGGTAATATCATCCATTTGAGAATTTATGCCTGAAGGGCAC
>JASVEL010006776.1:0-47575 GCA_032618575.1 Nicotiana noctiflora
TAATGTACTACGGGTGCCAATATTGCACCTCTAGTCATCCACCCCACACATTTTGTTACATCTTATCTAAGAGAATTTTGCACCCGGTGAATGTTTTGCTTAAGAATGCACCTCCATCTGAAGCATCCACATTAGCCTTCAAGTTGTCAGTTAGACTCATGTAAAATCTCTGGCCAAGCATCTGGTTAGGAATACTATGATGGGGACACTTCACAAGCATCCCTTTAAATCTCTCCCAAGGTTCTTGCAAGGATTCAGTGGCATTTTTCCGGTACTGTAATATGTCATCAATCTGTTGTGCTGTCTTGTTAGGTGCATAGGTCTTGTTCAAGAACTGCTTGACTAATTCCTTCCAAATGATGATAGAGTTGATCGAGAGCAAATTTAACCAAGTCTGTGCTGCCCCGATTACAGGGAATGGGAATAGTAGCAACTTGATAGCGTCATAAGTCAGATTAGGCTATCTTTGGTTCATGCAAATTGATAGGAAATTTTTCAAGTATTGTTGTGGGTCCTCAATGCTTGACCCGGAGAACAATCATTTATTCTGTAGCAGATGCAGCATGTTGTTGGTGATTTGGAATATCTCCGCTTGAATCACAGTTATAGATATGACAATGGCCAAATTGTCAGCTGTAGGTTGTGCCCACTCATAAAGTGCAGCCTCTAGCACAAGAGATGCCACTCCCCTAACTTCAAAGTCAACTTGCTCATTCTTGTTATTTCCGTTGGTGTTGCACTCCACCCATGTCAAATTTGAGTTTGTTTGTCGGTTGAGTTTGTTGAAGTCCTTTATTGGCACGATTCAATGCCCTGAATACTTTCTCGGGGTCTGAGAGTCCTTCTATTAGTTCTCCGGTCCTCAAAGAATTTTTAAGCATACACCTGCTTTCCACAAGATTTCAACCGTTAAAATTTTAATGTAAAGATTGGTATAGAGAAAAGAGATTACACTTAGAATTTTTGTATTTATTTCAATTGTTGATAACACCATTAATTCTCTGGTAACTGCGCCAAAATTTGATCACGCTCAACTTATAAGTCTCACAAAAGACTACGCGGTCATTGCAAATATAATCTGAGTATTATTGTCCAGAGTAAAACCACAAAGAATTAACCTATCAATTACTACTATCAGATTCACTAAATTCACACAACCTGTTTTCCTAAACTTTTGATTCACAATGGTTGATTTTCTAACAACTAAAGACTGAAAGTAATGATTAACTGAATATTAACTAAACCTGATATGTAAATAATAGAAAGAAAGTCTAAGGCAAATGGTTTCCCCTGTTGATACTTTCCTTGGTTGTATATTTCTTAGAACTATGCTTTAGCTATCTCTAACAATCATGAACTCTCCATCTATCATAATTCTTTCTCAAGTAATTATAATAATTTACTAAACGCACTTTCTCAAACTACGTTAGCTAAAATCACAATACGGTTCACTTAGACTGCACCCGGGGTTTCGTTATCTCTAATACAACCCCTAAACCCTTGATTATAACTCTCGTCTATACTCTGGGAGTGATATTGTTCATGCAATCACCTAAATATGCACTCTCTCAAAAAGATACATAATAAATAGGAACGGATAATTGAGGCCCTTTGAACTAATCCACAATCAAAATATAGATGAACAATTAGAGATCAACAACCAAAATCTCATTATATTGATAAAATAACCAAGTTATTCCCAACGGGTTCAACCAAAACCTTAGATTAAGGTTTTTAGCTACTCATGACAATGGGGGAATAAAATACTAAAAGATTCATAATCATAAAATTGCAAGAAAAATAAAGAAGAATAAGAGTAATTGTGTTTTGGGTGAACACTCACACTTATTTGTTTTGTCAATGTACTCTCTAAAATATTACATGCCTCCCATGTGCGAGTTCTAGTATTCAAATAGGGTTTTTGTGCTAATTAGATTTTCGAAATTTGCACTTAAGTCCTTCAGTTTTCCGTCGCCTGCCACGGTCACGCTAGGACCGCGGCAGTTCACCTCCAGGTGTGGTTTGTGTATTTCACATGGTTCATTTGGCGACTTTTGTGCGATTGGGTTCTTTTTCTTCCGTAATTGATCCAAAATCACTCCTTAGCCTTCTTCTACTGTATGGAACATGCAAAATATGAAAAGCACTAATAAGAGCATTTTGCTATTACTTTTACAACAAAAACTCTACAAGAAAGTTGTCCTTTTGAGGCTTAATCATCGTTCAATTCACCTATTATCAAAGATATATGTGACTGGTCGACAATCATGGAGGATATCTCGGAATTGATCAAAACAAGAACGATTATTTAGCTAATCATGGAATTTCTTCTGTAATTAGAATTGTACCATAACTGGAATTCATCTACTATAAAGGGGGATTCTATTCATTTGCAACCATATTTATTCTCTCATATCAAAGTAATATAATACTTTTTCTTTCTTATACTCTCTTGTCCATCAGTTTATTTCATATTCCTTAACTCTATTCTCAGTCGGTTCAAGGGTGATCTAGCTCTAAGGCTGGATTGCATTTCAATACCTGTTTGCTTTATTTTAGTGTTAATTTCTATTATCAATAGTTGTATTTATCAATTGGTACTAGGTGAAATTGCGTATCCTTAAAGTCACTTAAAAATTTAATAATTATCCGATTTTAAGGGTAAACATACCTTTTAAGTTTGTACAGTAAAATTGTCATAGTCAAGAGAGCATGATGAATAAAATTGTAGAGCCGATGAATTTGCAACTCAAGCTGAAAAGACAGACAAAGCAAAATGAGAGTTATAACTTATAATACACACTAAAAAAATGAAATATACTGGTGATTTGAGAGAATTATTGGACAAGAAATGCAATAAAAAAGGAAATGACAAGTAGAATGATATGGCACTGACTAGCTACACGGGCAGGATTAATTTATATACATTAATAATGTGATTTTTTTACATTATTAGAGTATTCAAAAATATTTAACAGATAATCCTACATAAAAAATGGATCTTGTCATCTTAAAATTAAAGCAATTTATTACCCTATATGCAACATATAAAGATAATTTGATAGTGTAATTGTTTTTCATATTTGTGGTTTATACAAGTTAAAGTCTGTATAACACAGCTTAAACAGTCTTCAAATAACACAAAAGGATTTTCCAACTGACTATGGAGATTGTGAATATTAACACAGCTTAACATGGTTTCAGAGCAAATAAAGTTCCTGTATTCGAGTTTCATCACTATCACTCATTATAAAAGGGGCCAGGGCTATTCACTTAACCTTTTAGATAATTAGATGGTTATACACTTTAACATTCACATCTATCTTTCCCTTTTGTTTGTGCATGCTATGCATATACAAATGAAGTTAGAAATTCTTTATCACCAAAGAACACGGCAGCAGATAAGACTGTTTTTTCCTTAATCAGATGTTTCAGGTTCGAATTCTGAGTGTGAAAAAATCTTGGTAGGGAGCACTTCCCCCGAATGGGGCATACAAAGTACGAATCCGAATATAGTCGGGCTCCAATGCGAATATTGAGTACCGGGTAAAAAATAAATAAAAAAAATTTAAACACTCCCTTATGCTTTTCGTCCAATTCATATGCTTTTGGTTCTAATATTTTAAACTTGTAGATAAGATAAAGATGATGGCACAGTATTGTAACAAAATAGGCCAAAGCCCTGGGTTGGAGAATCCGGAACCAAAGTATTGTTCTTTTTAAAATTTGTAACATAAATACGGTAAAAAAAAACATAACTATATACAATGCCACAATAAGTAGCGTTGTATATAACGGACGTTATAGTACAACGCCACCTATTGTGGCGTTGAACGTGTGAGAGAATGTGACAGTTCAACGACACAATAAGTGGCGTTGTACCACCCTAACAATTTTTTTTAGTTCTTCATTTGTTTTATTGTTTCGTATGGTACAAAAACTCAAAATATTTAAACACGAACAAAAACATAATATTTAACTTAAACTTAAATTACTAGAACACAAACACAAACATAAGTTAATAAGAAAGACAAACATACAAATGAACTAAACACACAGTATGAATTATTTAGTCCCTACTTCCATTTATTCTACGTTCTAACCACTTAAATTGTTCAAGCAATTGTTATTTTTTGTCTTCTAACTCTTTTACTCTCGCCTTAAGCTCCGCAATTTCCTGTTTATTTTTTTTTCTTTGTTCCGTAACTGTTGCCAAATTCCATTCTGCTCTCCATTTTTTATCATTTACTTCTCTCTGCTCGTCCCTTAGTTCTATCATTCTTTTATGGCTATCGTAGCCCAAATCTGCTTGGGCTAACCACATATTATGCAAATTAAGCATTCGTTCTCTGTAGTTTACTTGGAGACATTGTTCCTCAGCCCATTCATTAAACTCACACATTGGTTCATTTGGATTTTTGTACGCATCCAACTGGTTCATGCACATCTAGTAGTTACGTCCAACATCATCACATTCCCAACATATTTGTTGCACACAAGATTTTCCACAGTAACACACTGGTGTACCATATTGAGCCATTTATTTTTACTTCGGAAAAATTAAATTTTTGAAGAAATATTCTGGTTTAGTAATTTTTTGAGCGTATGTGATGAACGAAATGAGCTCGGTATTTATAGATGAGTGAATGAACATACAACGCCACTTTTTATGGCGTTGTACATATACAACGCCAATTTTTATAGCGTTGTATATAACATGGTCAGCTTTTGCAGTTTGACAATACAACACATGCACAACGCCAATTTTTATGGAGTTGTATGTTACACGGCAAGCTTTTTCAGTCACTTTATGTCTACTTTATGTTATTGATAGGTCTACTTTATGTCATTGATAGGTCTACTTTATGTCATTGATAGGTCTACTTTATGTCTACAAGACAACATACAAGTTAATTTTATGCCAGCTTTTTCAGTTACTTTATGTCTACTTTATGTCATTGATATGTTTACTTTTGCACACTTTCCGATTCCTTGTAGATTACAACTTATGAGCTTCCAAAGTTGCCTCCCCGCAAGAAAATTCTGGAAAACGAGCTTCACTAGTCATTTTCAATAGACCATAACTTTCACTACGTACATCCAAATTACAATTTATTTAGCTTTCTGCAAAGTAGACATGAAGGTCTACAACTTTTGTCTTTTGAAGTTTTCCTGATTCCTTATAGATCAAAAGGTATAGGCCTTCGAATTAACGTCTACAACATTAATGAAACATAATTTTATTTCATAAATAAACTAAAATACCGATTAGAAATAAACCAAAATACACATTACATATTATTACAACTAATACATTATTAGGTAAACTAGAAGAACACCTACCCCGAGCTTGATTACTGTTGCCACATAAAGGACATTTTTTACGGTCGTGTCCAGGTTGCGAACATATACCACATTTTCGCGTATAAACTGTATCACTAACATCCATTTAGTTTCGTATGCACATTCTCTTCTTCACCTGCATCTTATGCAAAAACGACTTGCTACACACCATTTTAAATGGTGCAGGAGGCCAATAATGCTTAGCGCCCAGTGGTTGCAACTGACTAATATATGTGTTTACGTACTTAAAAACGCTATATTGTTGATCAACATAGTTTCTTGCACCTAAACCAACATGTTGAAAGCACTTGATTGTATGTGAGCAAGGCATGTGGTAGATGGACCATTTTCCACAAGAGCATAACCTTGCAGCTTCAATCACAGTATGCACATTATTACCTCGATTTTGATGGATAGTAGTGCGAACTTCAAACACATTTCTGTCATTATCATACTGCAAAAATGAATGCCACTATGCTCGTCGTCTGTATTTCTCAAATCTCGCCATTGGCACAGGCATAAATTCAACACCACGTTCCATCAATGACGTTGCAGCCGCAGATCTCTGAACAAACCTATCTACCAATTGCTTGAATGATATCCGCACCATAGCTGTAACAGGCAATCCTCTAGCCGACTTCAATAACCCGTTGAAAGACTCTAACACATTTGTAGTTAGAGTTCCCCATCGTCTACCACCATCCGTATGCAAAGTCCATTTTTCAGGGTCATGTCGCATTAACCAACGATAAGTTGCCTCGTCCAGTTGCCTGATATATTCCATGTGCCTCCGGAATTTATGTTGTTGATGATCTGTTGCTGCCATCCACATCAAATCATGCAAAGATTTACTGGGAAATGCCTTCTGGGAATTGGCTTTCAAATGCCTAACATAGTAACGATGATAGGCATACGGTTCTTGCCATGCAGGCAAGTTCTTAACAGAACTTAAGATGCCACCGTGCCGATCAGAGATTAGACATGTACCAGAACGTTGTTTCACAATGTGCTCTTTCAAGTGGTTCAAAAATAGCGTCCACATCTCTTGGCTTTCATTGGCACAAATAGCAAATGCCAGAGGAAATATCTGTCCATTAGCATCTACTGCCACAGATATTAATAGCTTGATATCGTACTTTCCAAAGACATGAGTGCCGTCTATGGATATTATAGGACGACAATGCAAAAAACCATCAATTGCTGGCTTAAATGCCCAGAACACATAATTGAATATATATTCTGATATACCTACACTTCGCTCAAGCTTCCACTGAATAACCGTCCCGGGGTTGAAATGCTGCAATGCAGCCATGTATCTAGGCAGATCTACAAATGACATATCCCAGTTACCATACACTATTTCAAACGCTCGCTTGCGTCCGAGAAATACCTTTCTTTTAGTTATGATATGGCCATATTCCTGCTGGACATATGTAATACAGTCTTTGATTTTATACCTTATGGACTGTTCAACGTGTGGAATAAGAACAAGAGAAATCAAGTCAATATCTACATAAAAGTGATTCCCGAAGAATGTGTCCATTTCGCATGTGTGGGTGGGAATGTATTTACCCACTTTCCACATACTTGTCTTCTTCTTTGTCGCACGCAGCATCCAATTACATGGCCAAAACCACCTGCGGCAAATAACCTTGTATACCGTTGGACTTGACTTCGCTACCTGCATCTCATGACAGTCTTTTAAGTTGTGCATTTTACAAGCCCTGGTTAGGCGCACTTTATCAGGAAAAAGCATCCCTTTTGCAAGCACTGTTGGTCTAGATTCATCCCGCATTGCTGTCCGGATTTTATCAAAATCCCATGTGAGAGCTTCCACATCCGGCATGGTTGGTAAATTGTCAATGTAAGAAATCTCTCTTGAATTAAACGACACTTCAGTCTCATACACTTTTTGTTTTGGGGGGTCTCTATTCAAACCAGGTTCTTCCTCATCATCCTCAGCATCACCATCCTCACAATCAAAGGGTGTCTCATCACCGAATTCATCCGCATTATTGTCGTAGTCATTGTTCTCTTCCTCACTTTGTGCATCTGCTAGGTCCCTATGTAATACATCATTTTCGGGCAATTGCGTGAGTTCAACTTGCTCATCTTCACTGCACAATCAAAAAAACTATGATGAAATTCCATGTTTTATATATGATTTTTCTAATTCACATAAATCACTTAACTTACAAGTCATAATGTGATGAAATTCCAAGTTGGACATGACTACCGGATGGGCCACTTGTTAAATTCAAATATGGCTGGTACCCCCTATTAAATATGCGAGTGTTACTATTAAATCAATTTAATAAATATATACTTAATTATCACAAATAATAAATTAAATTTACCAGTCGTCTTGTGAGTTATGGAAAGCAGGCGGTGATAAGTATAAATCGAAGATAACTCTTTCGTCCGGAACTTGTCTGGCAAAAGATATTCCATAATAACCGCTCGATGATTGGGGGTTATCTATACTACGCACAAGCTCATTTTTAGGGACGTCTTCGACCTTCACGTACATCTCCAGCATTATGATTACAAGAAAATCATGACATTTGTCCGGAGTCCTCAAAAAATCACGCAAAGTTTCATCATCGTCGATGTTAAACTCCGAGTAAAAAACAACCCCTTGCGGAGTGACAGAATACGGATATCTTTCGGTAACTTTAAGTATGACGGCACGTTTCCACACACTCATTTTTTTGCATAACAACGATATCAATGTATCATACTCCATTGTCAATGGCAATTTAATATGACACTTAGCGGGCAAACTGTAACTGACAGAGTTCTTCTCCATCATAATCTCACCACCCCAATATAAAGAAGTTCTTATCCTTCGTTCTTCAGACATAATGAAGAAATGCTGTAGAATTTAGGAATAATAGAGCAAGAAGAGTAATAGAGCAACAAGAGTGTTATAATTTTTTTGAATGTATAGAATATGAGTGTAACACCTCTTTATATAGAAAACCAAGAGCCGGGGTGGTGATACAATGCTAAAATAGTTGGCGTTGTACTGTTCAATAATTGACCAGTGTACAACGCCACTTTACCTAGCGTTGTACACTAACGGCGCCGTTACCGTTAGTATACAACGCCAGATAAAGTGGCGTTGTATATAGTTACGTGTTTTTTTTTACAGTATTTATGTTACAAATTTTAAAAAGAACAATACTTTGATTCCGGATTCGTGAGTTGGATATCTCATCACAACCTACTATTGAAAAAAACATATACTAATATTTTTTTTTCCCAAATAGCGTAAACTTTTAAAAGAGTAATCAAACATTTTAACAACTTATAGGTGTAGGTTACATTCTCCATATGCCACTCTAATTAAGTAATTAAAAACTACTACTGTAACAAGAAATATATATATATATATATATATATATATATATATATATATATATATATATATATATATAAAGAGGAGGCATCGACACGTTACTATTGCTGAAGATGAGAATGTTAAGTTTTAAGGTTGTACCTATTCATGTCCAATAGGTAATACGATGTATCGATGTGAAACATTAATTTACCCAAAACCACAAAAGCAGCAACAACAACAACAATAACAACCATCCCACTTAGTGGGGTCTGGGGAGGGTAGTGTGTACACAGACCTTACCCCTACCCTGGGGTAGAGAGGCTGTTTCCAAATAGACCCCCGGCATCCTTCCCTCCAAGAACTTCCCACCTTGCTCTTGGGGAGACTCGAACTCACAACCTCTCGGTTGGAAGTGGGGGTTGCTTACCACCAGAGCAACCCCTCTTGTCAAAACCACAAAAGCAACAACATCAGAAAAGTAATACTCGTATACAGACCTCTTCCCTTAGGTATACCTGTAGCCTACTTATATAGGGTAACTCCCTGCGCCCTTTGCTTCAAGTGGTCAATACTTATTATATTCACACGGATATATTTCGTACATACATAGAGTTACACATATAGATACACTTTTTAGGGTATAGAAAATTATATATTAAAAACAGTAAAATTTTAGGGTTCAGTTCTCAGGTGAAATCTATAGTATGACTATTTATAGGTTTCTGAGAATTTTTCACCAAATTGATTGAGTTTTTTTAGAAGGTTAGAGGTTTAATAGAAGGAGTTGTTCACATACTGTGTTAACACATTAATGCAATACATGTACATGCATTTAGGGTCGGACCCACAATGTTGATTATGGGTTCGATCCATTTCAATGTCTTTAGTTCAAACCTTATATATTTATTTTTTAAAATTTATTAATTATATACAAATATTAATTTAGAACCCAAGAATTTAAAAGTATTAAAATTTCAAATTCACAAGCTCTAAATCTTAGCTCCGCATCTGCGTACGTTTATCACTTAATCATGATGAGTAGTGAAGCTAAGAATTTCCCAAGAGTGTTCAAACTTGAAAGAAGTAAAAAGATTTCTTTGAAGAACGGTGTTCAATATATATTATATACTTCTAAAATATAATATTTTACTTATATACACAGTACAATTTTTTAACTAATAATGGTCAATTGACTATCCTTAGGACAACGTTGCTTCGCCTCTAATCATGGTATGTGATATATATTTTTACTTCAGTTTATACTCTCTACAGACAAGAGGGGTTGCTCTGATGGTAAGCAACTCTCACTTCCAACCGAGAGGTTGTGAGTTCGAGTCTTTCCAAGAGCAAGGTGGGTAGTTCTTGGAGGGAAGGATGCCGGGGGTCTATTTGGAAACAGCCTCTCTACCCCAGGGTAGGGGTAAGGTCTGCGTACATACTACCCTCCCCAGACCCCACTAAGTGGGATTATACTGGGTTGTTGTTGTTGTTGTTGTTGTTTATACTCTCTACCGCAAAATTTATGTTTGATTAATTGTGGGAAAAGTAGTTTAAGAAAGAAAGAATTTGAAAGTATTAATGTAGCTATAAAATGATGTCATTTAATTTTGGATTAAGATGACAAGTTTAATTTAAATTATATATTAATATAGAAATACAATAATTTTTGAAAAAGAAAAACATATGATATAAAAGGTCATCCATATTAATTTAAATTTCTCTCTCTTTCATGTCATGTCAGTGTGTTTGTTCACTCATTTCCATTAAATTTGGTAACTTTTAAAATCCACACACTATAGAAAAAGCGAAAAGGGGTTCAGTGGTTAACCTAGAGTGGAATAATAGTTATATATGTGAGTGAAAGAAAGAAAGTAAAGACAGTGTACTGAGTGGGTTTTTCTGCATCTGTGAGAGAAAATAATGGGAAGAGGAAGAGTTGAACTAAAGAGGATAGAGAACAAAATAAACAGGCAAGTTACTTTTGCAAAGAGAAGAAGTGGACTTCTCAAAAAAGCTTATGAACTTTCAGTTTTATGTGATGCTGAAATTGCTCTTATCATCTTCTCTAGCCGTGGCAAACTCTATGAATTTTGCAGCACTTCTAGGTATATATACATAATTGATCCACTACATAAATGTTTCTGTTTTTGTGTCTGTCTATAAATGTGCTTTTACTAAACCCTTATCTGTGAAAGTCTGTATTTTGGAGTTGAAAATTTATGGTCTTTAATATCTTCATTTGGTGTTACTGAATTACTACTACTTTCTAATTACCTCAATTAATGCATCATCTGATTGTTCTAAATTTAGGTCAAGTACTATCCTTTAGTATAACCTATTTTTTTTTTTATCTTTATAATTTCCAAGATTTTATTGTATGAGATGTCAAATATTTTGATTGAGTTTCTAGATCTTCTTCTTTTGTTTTCCCTTTTTTCCATTTATGAAAAAATTTATCTGATTTTTCAGTAAATATGTACTAGTTTTTGTTCTTGAATCCATCAATTAGAGTTTTGGACTGCAAATAATATGTGAATATTTCTTTTTTTTTTTAAAAGAAAACTTTTGACAGCGGTGTTTTAAGGCCTTGTTAGATAACCAACGAAAAGCCTGTAAACCTAATTTAGAATTTTCCATTCCATGGTACAATTTCATTACTGTTATGATTTGATTTGCAGATATATTTGTCGTGTTTTATAGTGCAAAACTGCAAGTACTTCTTTTTGAGTTCCTAGAAATTAAATGAAGTAAAAGCTGCTTATGCAGGCGTTAAAGACAATTAGCTTTATTAATCTTTTCCTGAAGATAACAGTAATCGATAACAGAATATCAACTTATATTTCCAAGGTCTATATCCAGCAAATTACATATAACAGAAATATGTAATTTATTATCTGCAACAATATAAGCAAATTAAAAAACATGGCCTAATTAATCTTCATCAGTTAAGTGTCTGGAACTTGTATCAAAGATAATTAGTTGTATTAAAAAAGAGAAGAAAATGTAATGATTTCCCAGCAAGATCATATTAATTTCTCCAGGTACGAATATAATTAACTTTTAGCTTCAAGATCATGCTTCATATTTTAATAAAGCAAAGGATACAATGAAATTTTCCTAACTTAGCAAGGTTTTTAGTATTAAATATCGAATACTTTTAGCTTTTTTCCGTGTTTACTTACTTTATTTTTAAATAGCTTTGCTGAAAATCTTACTTCGAAAATGGCATGTCAAATGAGCTATGAAGGAACTTCCGTACTCCATGAATGTGTAGTAAACCTAGAAATACACTCTTCATAAATATGAAAATAGTTCAGAAATGATTAAGAAAAAAACAAAAAAAAAAAAAAAGATTTAAGAGAAACATGCTTAGCAAGAAAATGAAACATTGGAATTTGTAGATTATCCTTTTCCTCTCTGATTTGTTTTAGCATTATTACAGTATTATCTTTTTTTGTGAAAACCCCTCCTTTCTATAATAGGATCGAGGAAAATGACTAATTTTTATTTTTATTTTTTATCTTTATGGTAAAATTGTTGAAGCATGATGCAAACACTTGAAAAGTATCAACAATGCAGCTACGCTTCTTTGGACTCAATGCAATCAGCTAGTGATCATACTCAGGTAGTATTTACCTACTTTATCTTAGTACTATATTTTTGCTATGTTGTGTATGATTTTAGAATGTTAATACTATTATTACTTGTTTGTATATACTTAGAATTAAAAGTTTTCAGGTAAACATATCCGATTCTACATGTCTATATTTATTTTAAATAACCGTGATGTTCGGATCGAGAATCTATCGTAAATAACCTCTCTAGCTTCACAAATAGGAATAAACTAATTTCTGCATACGTACTAGTCTCCCGAGATCTCATTTTCTGCGATTACACTTGATCGTACAATATCACTCTTTAAATTATGTTGCTCGGATTTTTTCAAAATGACATCACTTTCATGTTGAATTCTTTATATATACATTATACGACAAGAATACGGTAAGGATCCAAGCAACACATAGTATGATATCACATTACTTTAGATACTATATATGCATTTCTTCATTCATCTTTATAATGTAACAATTTTAAACGGCATTATTTTTCGACAGAACAACTACCATGAGTATCTGAGGCTAAAAGCTAGAGTTGAGCTTCTTCAACGATCTCAGAGGTAAGTTATTAGCTAGTGATGTATGTCTCCTTTGATGCCTATAATTAAAAGCGTTATAATTTCATAAATAGTAATAACTTTTAATCCTAAGCTTAGATCAAAGTTACCGATTCGATCATTTGAGAGGAGAAAAATTCCAGAAATGAATAAAAAATAAATGCTAAAACAAGTGGGAAGAAATTTAGGGTAACTCGATCAATTTTTTTTATAATATACTATAAACTGTTGAATTTCTTTATCCAAAGGGAACTGCTCGACTCAAAAGTTACCATAAACTTTATAAATACGAAACAACATACATAAATTACGAGTCAATCATAGCAAGTCGTAATAATTCAAAAACCATATAAAAGAGACAGTAACAAGCACTCTCAATTAGGGTGTGAAGTCTTAGACAACTTTTATTGATGATAATGATTTGGTCTGTCTCTCCATGAAGAGGTTCAGAGCCTTACAATCATGTTGTACCCCTTTATGAGATGGATCTTTCTTATCTGTTTTCTCTCTGTCTCTCTCTCTTTTTGGAGAGTCAAGAAGCCCCTCTTATGAGGTTTCCTCTCTTGGTATTTATAGTTGTGAGCTGCATGAGCTGACAGTCGGTAGTCGTGACCACAATAAGGTTTTGTCTTTATGGTAGCGCATGGGCCGTAGTCTTATTAATTGAATCAGACAGGGGTTAAGTACCGTTAATTATGAGTGGTCGTACCACTTATTAATCTTGAATTAACTTAAAAGGTGATTAACTTCGTCGGTTACTGTGGGGTCGGATTCTGTGGCAAAAGGTTTTAAAATTTCTTTAATTAGGTCACATGTTTATATCGCAAGGTGACGTTTTAGTTTTTTTTTTTCCTTCCCAACCACTTCATATAAAAATTTGACTCCGTTGTCAGCGAATTAACTGTAGCTTTTACATAAGTTTTCTTCTAGTTTTGATATTCATGTCTATATCAATTTAATAGAAATCTTCTTGGGGAGGATTTGGGCACACTAAATTCCAAGGAACTTGAGCATCTTGAGCACCAATTGGATTCGTCCTTGAAGCAAATCAGGTCAAGGAAGGTAACTAAATTTACATTTTACTTTCCGATAGTATTATTTCAATATGGAATATGATTTGGTTGCCGGAAACAGCCTCTCTACCCTTTCGGGTAGGGGTAAGGCCTGTGTACGTATTACCCTCCCCAGACCCCACTTTGTGGGAACATACTGGATAGTTGTTAATATGATTTGGTGTTACTTCAAGTGATAATTTTATTTCATATAATTCTCGTAAGTTTTAGTGATGACAATGAAGAGTTTATCGTTTTTTAAATAATTACTAATTTGGTTCTATCCTAAGACGCCTTGGAGGAACAGACAAATTATCTATGTGCGATGGATTTGAGACGTGGAATCAGCCACTGATCATGTTCCCTTGGGATGCGGTGATTTCCTGAACCTTATTAAACGCGGGATACTATGTGCATTGAGCTACTTTTTTTTTTAATTAACTTTATCGTAATGTTCCCTTGTGGTTGGGGCAATGAATTAACTGTTTTCTTCCTATATGGTCTACACTATACGCAGCACCGTGTAGTGTTATGAAATAGTTTAGTAAACCATTAATGCAAATAGCTAAGTTTAGGCGAGGTACTTCACATAATACTGAAATGGTGTAAGGATTTAACTTATACTATATACTAAGAGCATAAAGTTAATGTTTGCACTAGCAATGTACGTAATTTAATTTTTTATAGGTAACCTTTTATACTCCCTCCGTTTCAATTTATGTGAACCTATTTCCTTTTTAGTTCGTGCCAAAAAGAATGACCCCTTTCCTTATTTGGAAACAATTTGCCTTTATGCAATGATTTATAGCCACACAAAATAAAGGTGCCTCATTTTACACCACAAGATCAAAAGTCTTCTCTCTTTTCTTAAACTCCGTGCCCAGTCAAATGGGTTCACATAAATTGAAACGGAGGGAGTATTAATTATCGACAACTACTTATAGCTATCTTTTAGGTGATAGTGATTGTGGAAAAATTCATTTACAATATTGCATTTTCCAACAACCAATTTTTATGTATTTGCAGACTCAAAACATGCTGGATCAGCTCGCAGACCTTCAGCAAAAGGTACACCTTAGCATTGCAAAATCCATGCATCCTATCAAAAAGGAATCCAAAAATTTTACATATCAAAGTTTCTAATTTGGCTATAAATTCGTTAGGAGCAAATTCTGGCTGAAGCAAATAAACAACTCAGAAGGAAGGTATGAAAATCATCTAATAGAACAAATTTTTTGCTTAAGTTTTATTGTTCGTTCAACTTTATATTCAAGTCATAATTTTTATATCATATTTTTTCAGTTGGAAGAAAGAGTTCCACTTCGATTGTCATGGGATAATGGAGGACAAACAATGCAACATAATCGTCAACTTCCTCCACAGACTGAGGGATTTTTTCAACCTCTGGGATTGAATTCATCTCCTCAATTTGGGTAACTCTCTTAAACATTTTGCATAGTCGGATCTTCTTCCCTAGATAGCGGTAATGTTTGTGTATATATTATCTTCCCAGACCTAGGGATATATCTAGGTTGAGTGATATGGGTTCACGTGAACCCATTTTCCTCTTACTAAACTATGTATAATAATACTATATTTTTTTAAATTATTTAAACATACGTGCATACACCTATGCTCAAAGACTCCTATGGTGCAATAATTATTAGGTGCATCTCTACAAGTAAAATTGGTGGACGGTCTTATTTTTGCACTGAGCATACATATACATGAGAAATCACTAAAATTCTAAAAAGAACAAATCCATACTCTTTAGATTTTGGATCTGCGTATGCTGAGCTCCTACTTGTGAAACTACATAAGGTTTGTTGTTGTTGTATTTTGCAGCGTCAGATCATTGTTCTGAATTTTCAGCTGATTGTAATACTTTTTTTTTTGGATTTAATCTTCTCCATGCAGATATAGTCCCATGGGTGGAAACGAGGTTAATGCATCAGCAACTGCTAACAATATGAATGGATTTATTCCAGGATGGATGATGTAATAATATAATCAGTTATCCATTTTTCTACTTGTATGAACTCATACGACGATGATGTTAATTTCTGTATTCTCGTTTTTGTTATGGCTAATCTGTATTTAGCAACTTGTAATTATTGTTGAAGCAGAGAGGACAATAATATGTAGTCATAAGTTGTTACAGAAGTAACAAGATGATCCCATCTGTACTACGCAAAATCATCTGTATCCTATGTAATTTAATGGCATTATGGCACTTTGCTATCTGCGATTTGATAATTTGCCAATGTAATGTAGGTTATAATCTTGTTATCATTTATCTCGATTTTGGTTCATCAGTAAGAGTGCAATTTAGACGTGTATAAGTTAAGCGCACTTTGTAAGTTGGAACCTTATCACATATGACAAAAGCCTAGTATTTAAGTGGAGGATAATAGTACGATAACTTTATTGTTCATCGATTTTTGAAATGTGGAGTTCTCTATTATTATAAAATAATAAAAAGGTCAAAGGTACCCTTGAAACTATATGAAATAGGATAATCTCAAAAGTTAATAGCCAAGATACCACATAAGGACTCTCTTTCTAAAAATTTCTCTCTCACTTCTCTCTAAGGCAACAATCTCATAACGGCTAACTCCCAGCGGGTAGGCCTACGCACCACTTACATGAACCCTCCGAGCGGCCTCCCTCTAGCGTGTCTGGGTGGCCAAAACACCACAAACCAACCTATAAAACAAACCACTGATACAATTGACTAGAAGATCTCATATGCAAAGACAATCCCAGCCTCTAAACAATTTCAACCCCCCAAACCAACAAGCAAGGAATTGTGTAATGGCAGCTAAGTCGACTCACAATGGGAAGTCCGCTGTCTTATTCAAGGCATTAGACTACTATGGAATTATGGCTGAAGAATTTAAATACACAATTGTTGGTAGTTTCCTTAAATCTAGGCCCAAACTGACCGGATTAGGTCAAAATTCAAAAAGATAATCTCCATCAAAGGTAAGGCAAAATTTGGGGTCTATGACAACTTTAATGTATTTCTGGATTTTACAAATGAAGATAATTTTAATGTGGTCTAGTTCAAACGAGTTATTGAAATTGAGGGACAACAAATATGGCTTCAGAGGTGGTCGCCAGCGTTTAAACCAGAGGAGGATCTCCCAGTGGCATCAATATGGGTATTGCTACCTGGTCCCCCTATCATATGCACACATGGTAGTGTGTTAAGCAAGTTTGTCAATGTCGTCGGAACTCCATTGGAAATGGATCTAGCTATACGTGGTAAAACTAGATCTAGCATGGTGAAGGTTCGAATAGAGATTGATTTACTTAAACAGCAACCGGATGCTGTTTATGTCGGGTAGGTATTCGAGAATGCTCCACAAAAAGGTTTCATACAAAAAATTAACTATGAATGGGTTCCTAAATATTGTAAACATTGTGGAAAACTTGGTCATAATATGATGAATTGTAGAGTTTTAGAGAGAAAAGGGGAGCTGGAAAAGAGAGAACAAGAGGAAGATGTGAACAAAGAATAAAGGGAAAAAATTGAACTTAAGGGAAAAAAAGGGTGAAATGGGGGAAGCTGGCAGCTCCGCTGAACCCCAGTAGTCCAAGATGAAACATGTAACGATCCAACTGGTCGTTTTACATTTTCGAACTTTGTTTCCTTAAATAATACTTTTCGCATTTGCTTTAGCTAAATTATGACTTGTGGGGACGGGTGGTTCGGAAGTTAGAAGAATTTCAGGCTTCTTTAAGTTTCTTTACAAAGGCCAAGTTTCACTTCGATCAACATTTTTGAAAAACGGACCCATAATTGTGATTCGGTAATTTCTGAGGGTCCATGGAAAAATATAAGACCTGGGCGTATGCCAAAAATCGAATTCCGAGGTCCCTAATCCGAGTAATAGAATTTTATGTAAAAATTGTTAAGTTAAGTTTCAAAGATTTAAATAAGCTAAGAAATTATTATTTTCATAGGTATCGGGTTCAAATTTCAATTTCGAAACTTGGTACAAGTCTGAAATATTAGTTAAAACCTACCTGTAAAATTTAGTGTCAATCCTTGTAGTTTAAGGGCATTTTGACCCGTTGGTAGGAAGTTAAGCACTTGAAATTCATTAAATTGGATCAATTGGTTTTGGGGTCCGATTCCTTGATTGAATAATTTTTTGGGTGTTTTATGGATTCGACTAGGTCCGCCTCGTTATTTTAGACTTTCCGGTACATTCGGGCGGGGCTCGGGAGCCCCGAGCGTCAAATGGTCGAGGTTTGAGCGAAGTCGGATTTTGAAATGAAGCAAGGCTGCTGCTTCTGTCAAAACTACTTCTGTGGCTCTTGGACCGCAAAAGCGGTGACCGCATAAGCGACCACCTGGTCGCAGAAGCGGAAGGGCTAGGAAGGGGAAAGACTGCATAAGCGGCTCTGGGACCACAGAAGCAGTCTCGAGTGTGCGAAAGAAAAGACTGTAGAAGCGGTCCGGTCCACTGTGCCACAACCGCAAAAGCAGATGCCACGTATGTTGTAATTAGACCGCATATGCGAAATTCGCTGGGGCAGTACGGGTTCATTAAATACGAACCTAAGCTCATTTTCTCGCATTTTCACACCATTTGGGCGATTTTGAAGATTCTAAAGAGAGCACTTCTTCCTAGTATCACAAGGTAATTAATCCCCACTCACTCTTAGCGTAAATACATAAACATTAGGTGGGATTAACACTAAAATTAGGGAAAATTCAAGAGATTAAGGCTAGATCTAGGGTTTAACCAAAATTGAGATTTAACCCTATAATGCTATAAAATGAACTAGAAATCATACTGTTATACCCCATTTTAAACTGGTTAGAACAAAGTAAAACATATAGGGGATTCTACATTTGATTAAAGTTAAAGAGTTGCCACCTAATTATTTTATGGTGAATTAGGGCACCTAAATTAATTAAAGTATAACACTGTTGATGATCTACTTAACCAAAAGATTCTAGGTAAGAGTTCATTTAATCTAAAGGGAAGGTTTTTAAGGCACCCTTCAAGATCCATTTTAAATAGTTAACCGATCGGTCTAAAGTTAACTAAGGACATATTACTACATAAAAGGTTGATATACTAGGTGCTTTATCAATGTGATCTGAAAGCTAGGAAAGATCACTATATATACATATATGGGTATACATTAGCATATGAATAAATATTAACTTATACGTTAGCTTATCGAGCAAATTTAGTTAAAATCCTAAACCTTACACATAGGCGAATATGTATGTATTCAAACAAACTGATTGTTTAGCTAAGGGAGGTATCTTAAGCAAGGTTCATTAACCCAAACTAGTGACGAGTAAAATGTGGTTAATTACCAATTTAAAATTCTTTATATCTAGAGGTTGTATCATGTGTGAAATGTAGTAGTCTGTTACTAACAAAAATTCTAAATGAAAGCTTGGTCATACTAATCTTAACATAACAAGCAAAGACAATGCTACATAAGAAAAGCTGTTAATAAAAATTAGGAATCGGCAAAGTAAAAATTAAGATGGAATAGCGGGCAGCTACTTCAGGAAGCCCAAAAATAATGGTTATTTACAGTTTCGCCTAGAGAATTGAGGTTAGAATATGTAGTGTCGACTCCATGAAGTGTTACGCCATCGCCGAGTCTCAAAGGGAAACTCTTCGGCTCCAGTGTTAATGCGAAAAATAAAGAAAAAAATAAAAGAGTTAGAAAAGAACATATGCTTCTTAACAGACATGAAAGTTAGAGAGGGAATATAGATCTTTCCAACTTGTATTAAAACAAATATGCTCCATTGCCATGATGACCAAAATATAAAGAATCACCTCCTACTAACAGAAAATAGTTTCTTAAGCAATATTTCAAGTTAATGTAACGACCCAACCGGTCGTTTTGAGATACGGCACATCATTCAGCAGTTTGAGGCCATGAGCAACTTCATCTCAAGTATATTGACTTGTGTGTATGGTCAGAATTAAAATTCAAGAAGTTTGGAGTCAAATTTAAATGAAAATTCTCATTTCCAAGCTTAAAATTTAAGAAATGAACTAGGATTGGAATTTTGAGTATATGACCTCGGAATTGAGATTTGAAGGTTCCAACAGGTTCATATGATGATTTCGGACTTGAGCGTATGCCTGGATCGGGTTTTGGATAAACCGGGAGCGTTTTGGCGCATATTATGGAAGATAGCATTTTAGAAGAAATTGCATCAATTTGGCTTAAAATGCATTTTAGTGTTATTGATGTCCGTTTGGGATTTCGAGACTGGGAGTAGCTCCGTATGGTTATTCCTGGATTTGGGAGCGCGATCGGAAGTGAATTCGGAGGTCCGTGGGTCATTTTGGAGTCGTTTGGCTAAAGATAGAAAATTGAAGGTTTTTGATAAAATTTGACCGGAAGTGGAAATTTTGATATCTGACTCAAAATGCAAATCTTATGGTTCGGATAGCTTCGTTAGGTGATTTGGGACTTAGGAGTGTGTCCGGAATATTTTTGGGATGACCGGTGTAGAATTAAGCTTGAATTGGCAAATTTAGTATTTTGGCGAATTTCGGTTGATAGGTGAGATTTTGATCCGAGGGTCAGAATGAAATTCCGAAAGTTTCTGTAGCTTCGATATATCATTTTGGACGTGTGTGCAAAATTTGAAGTCAATCGGATGCGCTTTGATAGGTTTCGGCATCGGAAATAGAAGTTGGAAACTTCAAAGTTCATAAAGTTTGAATCGGGGTGTAATTCATGGTTTTAGAGTTGTTTGATGTGGTTTGAGGCCTCGAGCAAGTCCGTAATGTGTTTTGGGGTTGGTTGGTATGATTGATTGGGGTCCCGGGGGCCTCGGGTGTGTTTCGGGTTGTGATCACGCTCTTATTTGATGTTTCAACCTTTGCTTCTTTGAACATAAAGGGGTACCATATTAGGTAAATGATCTCCAAATTCAGTTTTGTTTGAACCATTAGATCCGTATCGTAATTTCGGAGCCATAGCAAAAAGAATCGTCGAATTTGGACATCGTATGAGGAAGTTATGCTCATTTCCGTGCCGAGGAAAATGCTGGTGTCTGTCAGAACCGCAGAAGCGGAATTTGACCGCGGATGCGGAACCGCAAAAGCGGAAATAGAACCGCAAAAGCGGTCCCGCCTATGCGAAAAGTTTCCGCAAAAGCGGAAAATGGGCCTGGTCAGTGTTTAAAACCGAGAAGTTTAGTATTTTGGGCATATCTTGAGTTCTAGAGCTCCAATTGAGGTGATTTTCGCGGTGTTGTTCTCGTCTCATCAAGGAGGTAAATATAAGAACTTTATTTTGATGTTTCTCCATGATTATTTCACTGCTAATCGAAGATTAATGGAGGGTTTGAGCCCTAGGCCTAAATTTTAGGAAATCTTTGATTTGAATGGGCAAACGGAGTCCGATTTTGATAAATTTTATATGAACGGACTCGTGTTGAGATAAGGAACACGAATATATAACTTTCTTAATTTTTTGAGAAGCATACCGAAAGTCGGGTTTTGGCAACTTGTGGGTTTTGGTGTATTTTGAATTGTTTTGGTTGGGTAATGCCCAATTGGCCTATTTTAATGCGATTCTATTGATTTTTATCAGATACTACGCATGTGGAGGCCGACATTCGCGGCAAGAGAGTTGTCTCTTAGCGGTTTTGTACCGGAGTCGAGGTAAGTGGCTTGTCTAACCTTGTGTGGGGGAACTTTCACCCATAGGATATTATGTGATAGTTTAAATGCCTTGTACGCGAGGTGACGGGTGTGTACATGCGCTGGTTCTTGTAACACACACGATACTTGAATTGTCCGATTAGTGATATTACTGCTCTTAGGTGATAAAAGCGTTACTTTACCCAGTATTAGTTAGAAAAACATGATTAGCTAGGATTCAACATGTTTAATTGCCTAGTTGACTTACTTGAACTTCTTGATAAATAGTTGGCACTAGCTTCGGTGAAGTTGTAATTAAACATATTATACTCTCCCTGTGTGTTTTCTTTATTTGATGTGTTGGTGGACTGCGGGTTCAATTCCCGGAGATCCCAGGGCTGTGGGTTCGATTCCCAGAGACCCGAAGTGATATTTGTAGGGAGTGCGGGTTTGATTCCCGAGATCCTGAGTTATTTGTAGGGACTGCGGGTTCGATTCCCGAGATCCCGAGTTATTTGTAGGGACTACGGGTTCGATTCCCGTGATCCTGAGTTATTTGTAGGGACTGCGGGTTCGATTCTCGAGATCCTGAGTTATTTGTAGGGACTGCGGGTTCGATTCCCGAGATCCTGAGTTATTTGTAGGGACTGCGGGTTCGATTCCCGGAGATCCTGAGTTATTGAGATATAGACTGCGGGTTCGATTCCCGGAGATCCTGAGTTATTGAGATATGGACTGCGGGTTCGATTCCCGGAGATCCCGAGCTATTGATATATTATTGAGATGTGGACTGCGGGTTCGATTCCCGGAGATCCTGATTTATTGAGACATGGGCTGCGGGTTCGATTCCCGGAGACCCAGGGGTACTGTTAATGGGACTGTGGGTTCAATTCCCACAGGTCTTGGACTTATTAATTGAGTTTGTTATTTGTTGTTAGTTAATTGTAGACGGTTGCAGTAATCATTTTATTGTTGTCATTCGGAATTATTATCGTTTAAACTGCTTATTATTGTTATTATCATTTTTGTAATTGTTTTCTCTCAGTAGGGCCCTGACCTTCCTCGTCACTACTCCATCGAGGTTAGGCTTGGCACTTACTGAGTACCGCCGTGGTGTACTCATGCTACTCTTCTGCACACTTTTGTTGTGCAGATCCAGGTACATCAGGACAGGCTCATACTAGGTGATTCAGCAGCACCTTGGGAGACCTCGAGGTATGATCTGCTACGTCCGCGGATCCGGAGGCCATCCTTCTATTCTGATAGTTCTAGTAGATGTTTTTCCTTCATCTCGTTGTTTAGATACTCTTTACACATAGAGACACAATTGTATTTTCTCTTAGTCTGTGTTACCCGTGGGATTCCAGGTCTTGGTGGTGTTTATACAGTGTGTGATGGGTGTATGTGGTTACTATCAATCTCTTCATTGTTTCCGCTATTTCTTATTTAATGTTCATAAACTTGTATATTCCACAATGTGTTAGGCTTACCTAGTCGTGGGGACTAGGTGTCGTCATGACATGTTCACGATTGGTGAACTAGGGTCGTGACAAGTTGGTATCAGAGCTCTAGGTTCATAAGAGTCACGGGACACAGACCGGTTACTTAGATTCTCGTTGATCGATACGGAGACGTCTGTATTTATTTACGAGGGGCTATGTAACTGTTTAGGAAACTCTTCAATTCTTTGAATTCCTTATCGTGCGCCATTTTTTTCAGTTGGAGCCTATGTCATACGTTCTTTTGCATCCACTCGTGTATTGAAAGTTGTGCGCTCGGTATCGAGTATGCGCCGATGGTTCATGATGCTGCAGAAGGACTTCAAGGGTGTCAAGAATTTACTCAACCATTGTTACAGCGTGTCATCCATATCGATAATGCAAGAGAATTGAGAAATCTTCAATTGTGCACATGGGGGTGCACTAGGTTCTGACATTTGGTTGATAAGTACGGTCTTGAGAAGGTTTACTTAACTGCCTAATCGTCACAGCAAAGGTAGAATCACAATGTGGATGTAGATCTAAAGATAGTTAGTGGTAATAAAGATTATATGGTTCATATGAGATATCTAGTTAGCGAAGAATTCAGCCAGCAGAGATACTGGGGGAAATGAGTTTAACTGTCTTAAGAAGGACATGTACCAAACCAATGTCTTGGTCTGTCTTATGATGAAGACGTACATATGATAAAGGCTATTGTCGTGGATTAGCAAAATGTATCTTTAAGGCTTCGTGCTAAGTGAAAGGATTTCACTATCAACGATCTAATTATGGGTCATGTGTCATATCAGATTTGGCCTGCGATGTATTTAGGTGCTATTAAAAAAAAAAGTTCTTGAAAACTTACGGATGGGCAAGAGTTGAGGCTCGTATGGTATGATGTTGGGACTTTGGATGTTCCTGTGTCCCTAATAAACTCTACATTTTTTTTATCAGCAGGGAAATATTCGACAAGGGCTACATGGTGCTTCTTAGGTGTGTGAGAATCATAGTATGTTTTAAGGTGTCGCTGGTAGAGAATGCTCGGTGCATGGAGTGGGGTAATGTTTGGTTGTATTGGAATGAGGTCATACCCTATGGGGTCAGAGTGCTAATAGGGCATAAGTGATTATGTTCGTAGGTTCAAGTGAATTGCAGTTGAATAAGAGTAGATGACTTGAGTGAATGTTTCTAATGTGCTCGAGAGTCGTGTAATAGTGGATTTGAGCTAGTGGGAAAGTCTCACCACTTATGATTTGGGTCGCATGGCTAATTACCTGCGTAAATTCTGGATACTAGCGTATTAATGGGTTATTGCAGCCACGGGAAAAGGACCATGTGTGGTAATTTGAGTATATGTATTGTTGAATGCATGTTATGTTTAGCCTTACTGGCTCATGTTCAAACTTGAGGGAAAATTCATGATTTATGCCTCGTATAGGTGCAGGCTTCGCGGGAAGTGATTCTGCTGGGTGCTTTATCGAGAGGGTATTCATATATTATAAAGAAATTTAGTAGAGTTGGTTGCGTACTGGGGCAAGTTAAAACCGGATGGTTCTCAATAGCGGTCCTAGTGAATTCAAGAGGTAAAGTGTGGTGCCTGATAATTCTGAGTCTATAAGTACAGTTAAGGCTCAAGCTTTTGAAGCAACTTATGAAGAAAGGCAAAAAAACGATCTATGATGTTTTGACTTGTGGTGTAGTATTTGAGAGACATGAAATGGTCGTCGTTCTTGAGATAGCATGGCCTCGTGATTTAAGGTCACTCGGGGTAAGTGCGGTTGGAATAAGTTAGGTATTGAAGGAAGATATTAACATTTCTAAGGTAATCAAGGATAACCTGGAAGGAAGTAGATTGATCGGCCATAGTTGAGTTGGCGTATTGGTGTCAATGATCGGTTCATGCAACGTGATCGAATTATGCATGTGATTTGTGGCGGTACATTCGAGACTTGTCGACCGCGGTGATTGATGTTATTCTAAAGTATTCGTCTGTTAGGGGCCTGTTATGAGTAGGCAGATCTCGGGAAGGGTTATTGTGGCTTGGACCACTACTTAGATATTGGCATATTCGATGGCTATGAGAATTCGACGTATGTTGTTATAGCTCTCCTGTAGTGAGTTAAATGGAAGGTCTTATGTGATGAAGTGTTAGCCTATCGTCAGTTCTAGAGCTATGATGGAAATTGTGTGTATCGTATATCGGCACGTGGGGTGCAGTGAGTAGTATGAAATTTGAAGTAAGGACCAAGGTCACAGTTTGGTGAATAAATGCGATATAAAGAGCTCGGATGAGCAGGAAAGGAGTTTCAGTATTTTGAGTAAGATGGGTATTAACATCAGTATTATTTGAGGTCGGTGTCCTGTGAGAAAGGCTTTGCATCCCGGTTAGGGACTCCTGATCGCTTTTCGGTGTTAGTGCAGCCGGTGGGTTGAATGTGCAGGCCCATTTAATTATTCGGAAGATAGTGGGAGCTTGACCCACAAGAAGATTGTATAGGTGTGACTTGTAGTCACTTGATTGGTTAGAAATTTAAACCAAGTATGAGGATTTTGGTGATATCATTCAATTGAGAATTTATGCCTGGAGGGCACTCTGCTTATTGGGTTATAGACATGTGAAACATTATTGACTTAGCTTGGCACGGCCAGGATAGACTTAAGGACGGTGGATAGATTTAAATGTGGAAGTGAGCCTTGCGTCAAGCCGGTTGTGTTTCTTCCAGCAATGCGCCCTTTATGGAGGGATAGTCGCGGTCTTATTTCGCGGTTAGTTAATTCATGAAAAGATATATTACACCGTATGAGTTGTGGGACGGCTTGGTAAATTTCTTATGTGTTGAGGTTCCGCTCAGCGGTGATGTTATATGAGCATGATGGCTCTTGAGACTCAGATCATATATCGCACCTCGGTTGTGCTTGAGTTTGTAGCTTATATCGCTATATGTTTCATTGAGTCTGATATCATGCACCTTAGTGTGCTTATGATCGATATTCAATATTTTGATGTGATGAGCTATTCAGCTCGACGTATGGCTCCTTGTGTGAGTTATATATTGTTGGGATCGGGTGGCATGCCGTCATGGTTATATTGTTTGGATCGGGTGGCACGCCGCCATGGTTATATTGTTTGGAACGGGTGGCACGCCGCCATGGGTATATTGTTGGGATCGGGTTGCACGCCGCAATAGTGTGATGTTTATTTCAGTGTCCATAATTGCTTTTATGTGTTCTGTTTCCTATTTTTCTAAGGAAGTCCATGTTAGTGTGAGAGTTGAATAGTTCTCTCTAGTGTTCGCCTTCCTTTTGTATTACGTACGAATTAGTAGCCTACTGGTACATTGTGTCATCTTGCAGGACTTTTGATTATGTCTGAGGTGGCTTATCGCCTGAGCAGTTCGTACTGGGTGAGATGAGGTTATGGGATTTGGGGTCAGTGCAAACCGATTATATGAAGTATATTATAGAGGAAAATAACATTCTCTGGTTTAGGACAAGGTAATGGATCTTGTTAGAAGTATAGACTGAATGATTTGTTGACTTGGCAACTAAATATGAATTCTCCTGCACATCTCTTCCGTCGTATCGGTGTTGTAAAAGCTAGAACAAGACCCATGTAGGTCATGCGATGCAATGAGAGCATCAGATTTGTGGAATTTCGACTAATATATTTAAAGAATATTATTTTGGTCCCATGAGTAAAGTGATGCAAAGTGTGAATTCAACAAAGTTATGCAGTCATGTATGGGTACAGCGTGTGAAGAATGATATTGTGGGCGTATGATGGAAACATGCTAGGCAGGAAATTCCGGATGTTGGAATTGGATCTAATGGCTTATTTACTCGAATAAAGGAGTATATCTATAGAGTTATCGAGCTAATGTGCTCAAATGAGTTGTGGAAGCACAGGAAGTTGCATGAGATGTTAAACCGGTGATTTCAGACTACTTCAGTGTAGTTCTCAGCACGTTCGAGGACGAACGTATGTTTAAGTGGGGGAGATTGTAACGACCCAACCGGTCGTTTTGAGATACGGCACATCATTCAGCAGTTTGAGGCCATGAGCAACTTCATCTCAAGTATATTGACTTGTGTGTATGGTCAGAATTAAAATTCAAGAAGTTTGGAGTCAAATTTAAATGAAAATTCTCATTTCCAAAGCTTAAAATTTAAGAAATGAACTAGGATTGGAATTTTGAGTATACGACCTCGGAATTGAGATTTGAAGGTTCCAACAGGTTCATATGATTATTTCGGACTTGAGCGTATGCCTGGATCGGGTTTTGGATAACCCGGGAGCGTTTTGGCGCATATTATGGAAGATAGCATTTTAGAAGAAATTGCATCAATTTGGCTTAAAATGCATTTTAGTGTTATTGATGTCCGTTTGGGATTCCGAGATTGGGAGTAGCTCCGTATAGTTATTCTGGATTTGGGAGCGCGATCGGAAGTGAATTCGGAGGTCCGTGGGTCATTTTGGAGTCGTTTGGCTAAAGATAGAAAATTGAAGGTTTTTGATAAAATTTGACCGGAAGTGGAAATTTTGATATCTGACTCAAAATGCAAATCTTATGGTTCGGATAGCTTCGTTAGGTGATTTGGGACTTAGGAGTGTGTCCGGAATATTTTTGGGATGACCGGTGTAGAATTAAGCTTGAATTGGCAAATTTAGTATTTTGGCGAATTTCGGTTGATAGGTGAGATTTTGATCCGAGGGTCAGAATGAAATTCCGAAAGTTTCTGTAGCTTCGATATATCATTTTGGACGTGTGTGCAAAATTTGAAGTCAATCGGATGCGCTTTGATAGGTTTCGGCATCGGAAATAGAAGTTGGAAACTTCAAAGTTCATAAAGTTTGAATCGGGGTGTAATTCATGGTTTTAGAGTTGTTTGATGTGGTTTGAGGCCTCGAGCAAGTCCGTAATGTGTTTGGGGTTGGTTGGTATGATTGATTGGGGTCCCGGGGGCCTCGGGTGTGTTTCGGGTTGTGATCACGCTCTTATTTGATATTTCAACCTTTGCTTCTTTGAACATAAAGGGGTACCATATTAGGTAAATGATCTCCAAATTCAGTTTTGTTTGAACCATTAGATCCGTATCGTAATTTCGGAGCCATAGCAAAAAGAATCGTCGAATTTGGACATCGTATGAGGAAGTTATGCTCATTTCCGTGCCGAGGAAAATGCTGGTGTCTGTCAGAACCGCAGAAGCGGAATTTGACCGCGGATGCGGAACCGCAAAAGCGGAAATAGAACCGCAAAAGCGGTCCCGCCTATGCGAAAAGTTTCCGCAAAAGCGGAAAATGGGCATGGTTAGTGTTTAAAACCGAGAAGTTTAGTATTTTGGGCATATCTTGAGTTCTAGAGCTCCAATTGAGGTGATTTTCGCGGTGTTGTTCTCGTCTCATCAAGGAGGTAAATATAAGAACTTTATTTTGATGTTTCTCCATGATTATTTCACTGCTAATCGAAGATTAATGGAGGGTTTGAGCCCTAGGCCTAAATTTTAGGAAATCTTTGATTTGAATGGGCAAACGGAGTCCGATTTTGATAAATTTTATATGAACGGACTCGTGTTGAGATAAGGAACACGAATATATAACTTTCTTAATTTTTTGAGAAGCATACCGAAAGTCGGGTTTTGGCAACTTGTGGGTTTTGGTGTATTTTGAATTGTTTTGGTTGGGTAATGCCCAATTGGCCTATTTTAATGCGATTCTATTGATTTTTATCAGATACTATGCATGTGGAGGCCGACATTCGCGGCAAGAGAGTTGTCTCTTAGCGGTTTTGTACCGGAGTCGAGGTAAGTGGCTTGTCTAACCTTGTGTGGGGGAACTTTCACCCATAGGATATTATGTGATAGTTTAAATGCCTTGTACGCGAGGTGACGGGCATGTACATGCGCTGGTTGTTGTAACACACACGATACTTGAATTGTCCGATTAGTGATATTACTGCTCTTAGGTGATAAAAGCGTTACTTTACCCAGTATTAGTTAGAAAAACATGATTAGCTAGGATTCAACATGTTTAATTGCCTAGTTGACTTACTTGAACTTCTTGATAAATAGTTGGCACTAGCTTCGGTGAAGTTGTAATTAAACATATTATACTCTCCCTGTGTGTTTTCTTTATTTGATGTGTTGGTGGATTGCGGGTTCAATTCCCGGATATCACAGGGCTGTGGGTTCGATTCCCAGAGACCCGAAGTGATATTTGTAGGGACTGCGGGTTCGATTCCCGAGATCCTGAGTTATTTGTAGGGACTGCGGGTTCGATTCCCGAGATCCCGAGTTATTTGTAGGGACTATGGGTTCGATTCCCGTGATCCTGAGTTATTTGTAGGGACTGCGGGTTCGATTCTCGAGATCCCGAGTTATTTGTAGGGACTGCGGGTTCGATTCCCGGAGATCCTGAGTTATTGATATATTATTGAGACATGGGCTGCGGGTTCGATTCCCGGAGACCCAGAGGTACTGTTAATGGGACTGTGGGTTCAATTCCCACAGGTCCTGGACTTGCTGATTGAGTTTTTATTGAGTTATTCCCGGAGATCCCGAGCTATTGATATATTATTGAGATGTGGATTGCGGGTTCGATTCCCGGAGATCCTAAGATTTATTAAGATATGGGCTGCGGGTTCGATTCCCGGAGACCCATGGGTACTGTTAATGGGACTGTGGGTTCAATTCCCACAGGTCCTGGACTTATTAATTGAGTTTGTTATTTGTTGTTAGTTAATTGTAGACGGTTGCAGTAATCATTTTATTGTTGTCATTCGGAATTATTATCGTTTAAACTGCTTATTATTGTTATTATCATTTTTGTAATTGTTTTCTCTCAGTAGGGCCATGACCTTCCTCGTCACTACTCCATCGAGGTTAGGCTTGGCACTTACTGATACCGCTGTGGTGTACTCATGCTACTCTTCTGCACACTTTTGTTGTGCAGATCCAGGTACATCAGGACAGGCTCATACTAAGTGATTCAGCAGCACCTTGGGAGACCTCGAGGTATGATCTGCTACGTCCGCGGATCCGGAGGCCATCCTTCTATTCTGATAGTTCTAGTAGATGTTTTTCCTTCATCTCGTTGTTTAGATACTCTTTACACATAGAGACACAATTGTATTTTCTCTTAGTCTGTGTTACCCGTGGGATTCCAGGTCTTGGTGGTGTTTATACAGTGTGTGGACGGGTGTATGTGCCAAGCGGCACATATTACATTCTTATTTATATCGTTTTCCGCTATTTCTTATTTAATGTTCATAAACTTGTATATTCCACAATGTGTTAGGCTTACCTAGTCGTGGGGATTGGGTGCCGTCATGACATGTTCACAATTGGTGAACTAGGGTCGTGACAGTTAACATATAAATTTATCTTCTGTTGAGTATTATCCTAAATTTTCTGAATTAAGTAGGCGGGCAAGGATATATTCTACAGTTTCTAAGGCCACTTTTAGATTATTAACTGAAAGATGTCAACAATAAAAAAGGACTTGCAAGTTTATCAGTAGAAATCACTTTGTTAGCAAGAGCATATTTAAAACGAGATATTAAATCTATTGTTTTGGTTTCTAAGTGTTAAAAGAGGGTCATAGAAACTTGTTACCACATCTACAAAAAAAAAGAAGAAACAGAGGGCTAACACATACTCATAACTAGCTAACGCCTACATTGAACAAAGATTGTAAAAAGGAAGCTAATGGCATGGTATTTTGAGTTATCAAACCCAAGAAAATGTAGAGTCATGTATTTTGTTATTTAAAAGAACAATAGATCAGCTTAAATATCTTAACAGATTATACCCTTTTTATATCTATTATCTAAGTAAGTGAAACAGTGGTCAGCTCCTATTAGTACTCCTGATAGTAGAAACCAAAATCAAGTGCTTTTAACTAAACAAACTTAGAACATGATCAATTAACATCCTAGAGAAGTATTTAAACTAAGTATGAATATTATTATCGCCCATTGTCGTCATCTCTATAATTACCAAAATAACCAACAGGCTATGCTTTCTACCATTATTTTACACTTCATGAATATAGTCTTAAAAGTATTTTAGAACAGAATGGTTGTTAAGACATGAAATCGTAAAGAACATGGTTTATAATACATTTGAACAACATCACTTCTTCGAACAACCAAGAAAACAATAGCAAACGCATGGTTTGGCCCATAAAGTTTAACACAACAAATTTTAATAAAACATGACTTAAAATATGGATTCTTCACATCATTTTAGTATTAAATAAAATGCCATATGTACATTACACTAGAATAGATAAAACGTAAACCTAAAACATTTTTTTTATATATAAAGCAATACAGTTTCCTTAAGGGAAAGATCAAAATTAAAAAAAAAGTTAGATTTTACCTGTTGTGGGGCAGTGAACTAGGACGACGTTGGCCTCGAATCTACTCTCTCGTTATGGAAAAGAATCGAAACTCGATCAGAATGAGCTCTAAAATATCTGCCATGGCTAAAGTTTACCCAGACAGAAAGAAATTTTTGTAAGAGTCTTGAGTATTTGAGACTATATCGGATGTGAATGATAAAGTAGTGTTCAAGAGGTGGCTGATTCTTATGTCTAGTGTCGATGTAGGCAGCTGAATCTTGAAATTTAAAAATGGTGGCCGCTCTCTCCCCATGAGTTCCTTCACTTGTAGAAAATAGTAGCATTTATACAGAAAAAGTCTAGGGTTAGAGATTAAGTTTGAAATTCAAAATTATTCAAATGGGTGTCACAGGTAAGGCTTGTAAATATGTCCATTTGAGAATTAAAAGTATGAAAATGGCAACAAATTACAAAGAAATCGAGATAGCCAAAGGTAAATCCTACCCATAAAGTGCAACCTCGCTATTGTTGGGAGAAGAGTTTTGGATTCTTTTGAAGAAATTTTGACCAAATCCTTTGCTCGCTTCAGAGTGGCAGATATTTGTCCTTGCTATTTTACAAAATAATTATGATTTGGCTTGACTATTTCTGTTGGCTTGTCCTATTTTCTTGAAAAAGGAGACCACATGTGAGAGAGATGGAATTTGTATCAAAATGGAGTGGCAAGATCTAGATTTCAAGATATGATGGCCAAATTTTCCTAAAAAGGAGAAGGAGAAGATGGGGTAAGAGGCAGTCGCTGGAAATGTATTAAGATTGGACTATAGTCTTGGTGGTATAGGCTTTGGGCTAGTAATAATTGGCGGTATTTGGTGGGCTGATTGCAATAGCCGAAAATACAAGATTTTGGGCTAAAAAGAAAAATAACTATTTCAAAGAGGCCGAAATTGTTGGGCTTTTGGACTTTGATTTTGATTCCTTTCTTCTTGTACTTCTTTTAAGCTTCTAAGTTGTTCTAAATACTTAATCTTTTTTTTTAAAATATAACAATAGTAGCAGTAATAATAATATTTAGTAATTAGTAATAATAACAATAATAATAGTGATATTAATATTATTTAGTAGGAGTACTAATGATGGTAGTAGTAGTAGCAATAATAATAATAATAATAATAATAATAATAATAATAATAATAATAATAATAATAATAATAATAATAATAATAATAATAATAACATATGTAACAAAAATAGTAGTAAAATAAGGTATGCATCTTATTAGTATTTCGGAAACTAAAATAAATAAATTAGATGAAAAGAAGGATAAAATTGGATGTCAACAACTGTCCCTCTTTGATCGGAGACGATGTAAGAGTTTTCGGACAAAGAAATTGACATAGTAGCCAATTTTGTCCCAACCACAGGTGCGGTCTCACTGAACTGATACGGATGTTTGGAAAGCTACGTGTACGAGGAGGTTAAGGGAAAGTTATGGTCGCACCCTGGTTCCGAGTTGCCTACATATCTCAGGCTTCATGAGAATCAACCATATCTAGTTCAAGAGCTATAATAGGATTATGGATTTGGTAATAATTCACGGGATGTATAAGATTGAAAATATACTTGTAGTCTCGTACTTATAGTGGCAGATAACACAACTACGAGTAGAGCTCTACCATATACACTTTTGTGAAACCTTAGGATTGAATGAACTTACTGATTTTTAAAATCTGCCCCAGTGTCGAGTTATGATGACGCTAAGTTATGAGGGTTGTTAGATTATGAATGCGATCGATTGAAAAAAATATATGGGCGGATACGATGAAGAATTTAGAATTATTTGGATTACCTACATATCCCGTGTTAGGGACTTAGGCGGAGTAGAGTGAGAGAGTAGATCATTGACCTTACTTTTGAGTTTGATATTCCTCTTTAGCAAATTTGTCCCAGTTCACTGCTAAGAGATAGTTCCACGTTGCATAGTTTCCTGTTAAGCTCAATAGACTAGGTAAAATTATTAGTAAACAAAATAAAAATGGCATACGCCATCAATAAATAAAATAAAAAAATAAAAAATAAAGATCTAAGGCGTTGATTTACTGTAAAATAAGCCAGCTATTTTTTTTGTTTAATAATTTTTTATAATGATTAATGAAATGAGATTTTGAGCCAATTATTCATGTAAATGGTGCCTTACAGCGATGACTTATGTATGATTGATAAAAACGAGGCATTTAAGCCAATGATTGATGAAAATGAGGCATTTAAGCCAAATGATGAAGTAGTTGAGGCGTTTAAGCCAAATGACTGATGAGGCTCTCCAAGCCAGATGATTTATGGTAATAAAAATACTTGTGGTGCATTTGCAAACCAATTGTGTGGCGCATTTAAATGGTGCAGTGTAGTTGAAAGCATTTGCATTGTGCATTTGCAAGCTATGATATAGTACTTTTCAAAGCATTTGTGCAGTGCATTTGCAGTGTATTTGAAAGCAAAAGTGTTGTGCATTTGAAAGCATTTATATTATGCAATTTGCAAGCAATGGTGCATTCGAAATATAATGGTGCAATGCATTTGAAAGAATTTGTGCAGTGCATTTGAAAACAATGGTGCAGTGCATTTGCAGTGTATTTGAAAGCAATGGTGCAGTGCATTTAAAGCAGTAGTGCGATGCATTTAAAAACAATGGTACGGTGCATTTGAAAGCAGTGGTGCGGTGCATTTGGAAGCAATGGCGTGGTGTATTTAAAAGTCAATGTGAATTATATTTAAAGTTGTGCGTGATGTAGTTTGCATTTATAAAAATTAGTATCTGAAAAGTAATGACAATCGAATGTATATATAAAATATTGTAAAGGTAAAAAATTATCATTAGAAAGTATCTCAAACTTGAATTTTAGAGGTAGTCAATATTCAAATGGTATAATTTTCTATAAAATACTATAAAGAAATTCAAACCGCTCGACGAAGGGCCTTTGTATTTATGTCAGTCATTAATTCTTCTTCTTCCTCTATCTTGAAAATCTGCATTAAAAGAAAAATTGTGAGTTGGGGGGGGGGGGGAGGTTGATTCGTGTTGACTTTGATGCTCTGGCCTTTGATGATCTTGCGCTTCCCACTTTGTTTGGACTTGTAACCTCCACCCATTACTGAATATTGGCGAACGAATAGTTAAGAAATTTTGATGAAAAATCCTATTTTAATAAAAAAGTATGCAGAATATTTTTTTATAAAATAAAGTTATTGCCGAATTCTGCATTGTGACATACTCGTGAAACAAAGTGAACGTCCTCATCTGAAATCCCGTCATTCGTCTTACTTGACCATCCTTTGTCGATAGCTGATGCCTCCCCATGACAACGCCTTCAAAAGCTGCCCCAGTTTCCAATTTTGGGGAGGGGGGGGGGAGTATTAAATTTTATTATGATGAGACCGAACCCATAGGGCTGCCTACATATTCCCTCTTAAACGGGAATCAGGTCAAACGTAGTTCATTTACATTAAGAAGCATTACATAGAAATGGAAGAGGTTGCTAGATGTGCCTCTAGACGTAGTATCTCTTGACTGCATCTGTGTTTATAGGCTTGGGCCACACTTCTCCATCCATTTATGCTAGAATCAGTGCTCCTCCAGTCAATACTCGATGCACCATATACGGACCTTGCCAATTTGGTGCAAACTTTCCTTTAGCCTCACTTTGGTGCGGAATATGCGCTTCAGAACCAATTGTCCCGGTTTGAACTGACACGGTATCACTTTCTTGTTGAAAGCTCTAGCCATCCTATTTTGATAGAGTTGACCATGGCAAACTGCATTCATTCCCTTCTCATCAATAAGCATTAGTTGTTCGTATCGATTCTTCACCTATTCTGCATTGCTCAGCTCGGCTTCCTGGATGACCCTCAAAGATGGTATTTCAACTTCCGCTGGTAATACGGCTTCAGTTCCATACACCAGAAGGTAAGGCGTTTCCCCAGTTGATGTCTTAACTGTAATGCGATATCCGAGGAGAGCAAATGGTAGCTTCTCATGCCAATGGTTGTAGTTATCAATCATCTTCCGCAATATCTTCTTTATATTCTTGTTGGCCGCTTCAACGGCTCCATTCATCTGAGGCCGATAGGGAGTGGAATTTCGGTAAGTAATCTTGAACTTATCACATATTTCTTGCATTAAGTCACTATTGAGATTGGCTCCATTATCTGTAATGATTGACTCAGGAATTCCAAATCGGCAAACGATGTTGTTGCGGACAAAATCTGCTACCACCTTCTTTGTAACTGACTTGTAAGAAGAGGCTTCTACCCACTTTGTAAAGTAATCAATAGCTACCAAGATAAATCTATGCCGATTCGATGCGGCAGGCTCAATAGGGCTAATGACGTCCATGCCCCAAGCTGCAAACGGCCAAGAGGAACTCGTTACATTGAGTTCATTTGGCGGGACTCGAATCAAATCACCGTGAATCTGACACTGATGACATTTCTGTACAAAACGAATGCAATCTGTTTCCATGGTCATCCAAAAGTAACCCTGCTCGTAAAATCTTCTTTGCCAAAGTAAAACCATTCATGTGAGGCCCACATGTCCCTGCATGTATCTCTTCGATCGGTTTGGTTGCTTCTCTAGCATCTACACACCTCAACATTTCTAAATCTAGGGTCCTCCTATATAGGATTTCGCCGTTTAGGAAAAAGTGATTTGCCAACCTCCTAAGTGTTCTCTTCTGGGTACTGGTTGCTCCTTCAGGGTAATACCTTGTCTTGAGATATATCTTAATGTCAAAATACCATGGTTCTCCGTCTGGCTCTTCATCCACATGGAAACAATAAGCTGGCTGGTCTTGCACATTCACCTTGATGGGATCTATATATTTTTTATCTGGATGTTGAATCATTGAATACAAAGTCTCCAAAGCATCTGCAAACTCATTTTGAACTCTTGGAACATGCTTGAAGTCCACCTTGATAAACTTCTTGCACAACCCCTTTACAGAATGTAAGTACAGTAGGATTTTCGTATTTTTTGTGTTCCATTCGCCTTGTACTTGATGAATCAGCGTGACGACCCGGCCCGTCGTCACGGGAATTACCACCCCGTTATGTTGAAATTGTATGTTTTATGCTTTTATATCAGTGTTAAAGTCTATCGGGTGAGTTAGGAGTGAATTGGATAGAAAATGAGGCATATAGCCTTTGTGAAGGAAACTTGAATAAGGAAATTCAACCCGGAGTTGACTATTTGGTTAAAAGGCTCGGAATCGGATTCTGATGATTCGATTAGTTCCGGGAGATGATTTGTGACTTAGGGGAGCGATCGAAATTGAATTTGGAGGCCCGGTGTAGAAATAGGCTTGAATTGGCTAAGGTTGAATTTTGGCGAAATCCGAACGGTAGGTGAGATTTTGATCCAGGGGTCGGAATGGAATTCGGACAGTTGCAGTAGCTCCGTTTGGTGATTTTGGATATGTCCGCAAAATTTCAGGTCATTCGGACGTCGTTTGGTCGGGTTTTTGATCGAATGTGTAATTCGGAATGTTTTAAGGAATTTAGGCTTGAATTCGATACAAATTATGGGTTTTGATGTTGTTAGACGTGTTTTGAGGATTTGAGCAAGTGTGAATAAGGTATTAGAAGGTGTTGGTGTGTTTGGATGGAGTCCCGGGGGCCTCGGGGTGTTTTCGGGTGGCTAAACGGGAGAAATTGTGGAAAAATTGCATGTTGGGATTCTGTTTCTATTGTTTCCGCTCCTGCGGAATTGTGGGCGCAGGAGCGAGTCCGCAGAAGCGGACGAGGGGCGCAGGAGCGCTTGGTTACGCAGAAGCGGAAATCATTCCGCTGAAGCGGCATCGCTGGTGCGAGCCAGTGATCGCAGAAGCGGACGAGAAGAAAATGGGAAGGTCCGCAGAAGCGGATCCTTGACCGCCTGGGCGAGTCCACAGGAGCGGACTCTGGAGCGCAGAAGCGGATGTTTTCGCAGAAGTGGACGTTTCATCGGAGAAGCGGACGCGCTTAAACGGTCCTTTGCTCGCAGAAGCGGAATTGGCCGGCTAGGCCTGGAATCGCTGAAGCGATCCTTTGGTCGCGGATACGGACTCGTAGGAGCGGAAAATATTCTGCAGAAGCGAAAATCGCTGTAAGTAAGTGTATCAGAAGTTAGAAAAATTTCAGAACATTTCACACATTTGGGTCTCGGCTTTAGAGGCGATTTGGGCGATTTTGAAGAGAAATTCAAGGGAAATCATCGGGTAATCAACTATGGACTTAAACTATGATTAGTATTGATAATATTATGCAATTATATCATGAAAATGGAGGAATTTGGGGTAATTTATGGAGGATTTAGCCCTAGGCTTGAACTTTAGAAAATCAAGGTTTTGAATGGGCAAATGGAGTCCGAATTTGGTAAAATTGATATGCTTAGACTCGTATTGAGATGAGGGTTCCGAATATGTGACTTTCGTGATTTTTCGACAAGCGTACCGAAAGTCGGGTTTTGACAACTTTGGGAATTTTGATGTAAATCGAGTTGTATTGATTGGGTGTCGTCCCATTGGCCTAATTTGTTGTGTTTCTACTGTATTTGATCAGATTCTACGCGTGCGGAGCTTGATTCTCGTGGCAAGGGCATTGCGGAGTAGTCGTCGCGCCGTATTGAGGTGAGTAATAGATGTGGGTGATGACCGGCGGGTTCGAAACCCCGGTATACCACTTTGTGACGCTGTATAGCGGCGAGACACACACACTCTTGAGAGTGCGGGGTCGATCATGAACTGGAGACTATATATTAGTCCGACCTGTTGATACTGTATTATTGGCTATTCTCGAGCCGTCGAACCTCCTTCTCGGATGGTTGCATATATATATATTGTGATAATGGCCACTCTTGAGCCGAGGAACCCCTTCTTGGGCGGTTGAGTATACATGTGGGCCGTGAGCCACTTATTGGATCCCGCGAGGATCGTTATCATTGTCTTATCATATAGACATGCTAGTTTACTACTAGTCCGCAGCTATTTTTGTTATTATGCTAATTCCAATCTCTGGAACTTGATATTACTGTTTTCCAACTGAAAAATGATAAAAAGAGTTTTCAAAAACTACGTTTGAGCCTGCGAGGCTGTATCTGCATATTAGCTGACTAGTAGTGGATCGGGCCGCACGCCGCAGTGAGATATATGTTGGATCGGACTGCACGCCGCAGGAATATCTCTATGAGATGTGCTTGGGCTGTAGGAGCCCCTCTGGAGTCTGAACCCCCACAGTGAGCACGGGTACCCAAAATTGGAGTCGGGCTACGCGCCGTAGCGGTCATATCATGCATTGCATTGCATTTAGCTACATCTGCTAGCTGTTATGCTATTTATTGGTATTTGTTGGTACGGGTACAGTGAAGATTGATTCTATGACAGGGTAGTTGACTACAGCTTTACATAGTGCTTTATTGCGGATTTCTTATCTCGCTGTCTTACCCTTGTTTATTACCACTGAGTCTGGCAGTACTCATTTTACTCCCTGCACCTTGTGTGCAGATCCAGGTACCTCTCAGCAGTGATCCAGTGGCTGTGCGAGGCGACGTTTGTGGATATTCGAGGTAGGCTGCAGAGTCCGCAGGACCCGATATTCCTTCTTACTGTCTTGATTTTGTATTGACTTATCTTTCCGCACTTGGTATCTTGTAAACCTTTATACACTCATGTTCAGTAGAGGCTCATGACTCTTGACCCTTCGGTCTATGGGAGTTAGTTTATTTTGGGACTTGGTTTCCCCGGTGTTGGTATAAGTATTACTATTGTTTCATATATTAATATGCTTAAATGGGCTAAATAGAGCTTCTAGCTCCGTTGTTTATATTGATTGGTCAGGCTGGCTTAGCAATGTGCTGGGCGCCATCACGACCAGATTTGGGGTCGTGACAAGTTGGTATCAGAGCCTAGGTTTACTAGGCCTCGTGAGTCTTGAGCCGGTTAGTAGAGTCTTGTGGATCGGTACGGGGACGCCTGTACTTATCCTCGGGAGGCTGCGGACCTTTAGGAAAACTTCACTTTTCTTGAACTCTATCGTGCGATCTTGTTGTTCTGAGAACTGAACTTCTATATTCTATTCTCTCGCAGATGGCGAGAACGCGAGCATCAGGACGAGGTGGACGACCTCCGTTGCCACCTGTTAGAGGCCATGGGCGCGGTCGTGCTAGAGGTAGAGGTAGGGCAGCTAAGGCAGTGCCAGCTGACCCGCCCGTTGTACCAGTTCAGGAGCAGCCCCCAGTGGTTGATGCTCCAGCGGTCCCAGTTCAGGGCCAGACTATATCTATTGCTATTCCTGGTCTTCAGGAGACTCTTGCTCAGATATTGTCAGTGTGTTCCGGTTTGGCTCAGGTAGTTTCAGCTACCGCTACCGTAGCAACATCTCAGTCAGGGGGTGGTCAGCAGACCCCTGCAGCTCGCACACCCTGATCCGGTTGTTCAGGGACTTCAGATGCCAGAGGCTGTCCCCGCTCAGGTGGTTGCACCGGTTATTCCTCCGGCTGCACCAGCTCCAGCTCCAGAGCATATGGTTCAGGTTATGCCCGAGGACGAGCAGCGTCGTCTCGAGAGATTTGGTAGACTTCAGCCACCCCATTTCGGTGGCGTTGAGGGCGAGGATGCCCAGGGTTTCTTGGATAAGTGTCAGAAGATGTTGCGTACGGCTGGTATTCTTGAGTCCGGCGGAGTTTCATTTACTACATTTCAGTTCACTGGTCCCGCATTTGATTGGTGGGAGGAGTTTGAGAGGCGTAGGCCTGCAAGAGCAGCACCTCTCACATGGCAGCAGTTCTCTACTCTCTTTCTAGAGAAATATGTACCTCGGTCTCGTCGCGAGGAGCTACGTCGCCGGTTCGAGTGGTTGATTCAGGGCGACATGTCTGTGACTCAGTATGAGCTTAGATTCACTCAGTTGGCTAGGCATGCCACATGGATGATCCCCACTGATAGGGAGAGGATCAGGAGGTTCATTGATGGCCTCAACTACTCTATCCGTATTCTTATGACCGGCGAGCGAGTTCTGTCATCATCGTTTGAGCAGGTTGTTGATATGGCACACTCCATTGAGGCGGATCGTCGACGAGAGAGAAAGGAGCGGGAGGCCAAGAGGCCTCGCGGTTCCGGCAGTTTCAGCGGTGCTCCATCTAGAGGGCATTCCCAGCAGAGCCGAGGTCGCTCATCTAGACCTTCTCATTCAGGCCGCCCGGAGCAGAGCGGAGGTTCTTATGGTCGTGGTCGACAGGGGTTTCAGCAGGGTCAGTCATCACTTAGTGCCCTCCCAGCCCAGAGTGCAACACCTACTTCTCCGGCACCAGGTGCATGTTATGAGTGTGGTGAGTTTGGCCACATGAGGAGACAGTGCCCTCGACTACGTAGGGGCAGGACTCAGCAGAGGGATCAGCCCTCCTCTTCAGCACCATCTCAGTTTAGTAGAGGTGGAGGTCAGCCTTCTTGTGGTCGCCCCAATGGCGAGGAGAGATCTGGTGGAGGCCAGGCGCGATTCTATGCACTTCCTGACAGGCGTGATGCAGTTGCCTCAGATGCAGTGATTACAGGTATCATTTCTGTCTGTCACAGAGATGCCTCTGTTCTATTTGATCCAGGATCCACATATTCTTACGTGTCCTCTTATTTTGCACATTATTTGGGTGCGACTCGTGGTAGTCTTGATTTACCTGTTCATGTATCCACCCCGTGGGTGATACGATTGTTGTGGATCATGTCTATAGATCCTGTGTTATATCTATTGGGGGTCTGGAGACCTAGGCAGATTTGTTATTGTTGGGGATGGTGGACTTTGATGTTATATTGGGTATGGACTGGTTGTCTCCGTACCATGCTATATTGGACTGTCATGCTAAGAGAGTTACGTTGGCCATTCCTGGTATTTCTCAGATTGAGTGGCGGGGTTCGACCGATTTCGTCCCTAGCCGTGTTATTTCATTCCTAAAAGCTCAGAAGATGGTTGAAAAAGGGTGTTTATCGTACTTAGCTTTTGTGAGAGATGTGGGAGCTGAGTCTCCTAGCATTGATTCTGTACCTGTTGTGAGGGACTTCCCAGATGTATTCCCCTCAGACCTGCCAGGCATGCCACCGGACAGGGATATTGATTTTGGCATTGACTTGGTGCCGGGCACTCGGCCTATATCCATTCCTCCTTATCGGATGGCACCAGCTGAGTTGAAAGAACTGAAAGAGCAACTTCAAGAACTTCTGGATAAGGGTTTCATCCGTCCTAGTGTGTCTCCGTGGGGTGCGCCGGTATTATTTGTTAAAAAGAAAGATGGTTCCATGCGAATGTGTATTGATTATAGGCAATTGAACAAAGTGACGGTGAAGAACAAGTACCCTCTACCGCGCATAGATGATTTGTTTGATCAGTTACAGGTGCGAGGGTGTTTTCTAAGATCGATCTTCGTTCAGGCTATCATCAGTTGAAGATCAGGGACTCGGATATTATGAAGACCGCATTCAGGACCCGATATGGTCATTATGAGTTTCTTGTGATGTCGTTTGGGCTGACCAACGCCCCAGTAGCATTTATGCATCTGATGAACAGTTTGTTCAGGCCTTATTTGGATTCATTTGTGATTGTGTTCATTGATGACATTCTAGTCTACTCCTGTAGTCAGGAGGAGCATGCTCAGCATCTGAGTATTGTGTTGCAGAGATTGAGAGAGGATAGGCTATATGCTAAATTCTCCAAGTGCGAGTTTTGGCTCGAGTCCGTAGCATTTCTGGGACATGTGGTGTCTCGTGATGGAATTCAGATTGATTAGAAAAAGATAGAGGTGGTGCAGAGTTGGCCTAGACCGTCCTCAGCTACAGAGATCAGGAGTTTTCTTGGCTTGGCGGGGTATTATCGCCGGTTTGTTCAGGGATTTTCATCCATTGCTTCTTCATTGACTAAATTGACCCAGAAGGGTGCACCATTCGTGTGGTCGGATGAGTGCGAGGAGAGCTTTCAGAAGCTCAAGACAGCTTTGACCACAGCTCCAGTGTTAGTATTGCCATCGGCTTCAGGTTCATATACCGTTTATTGTGATGCCTCGAGAGTGGGGATAGGTTGTGTGTTGATGCAGGAAGGAAAGGTAATTGCTTATGCTTCTCGGGAGTTGAAGCCGCATGAGAAGAACTATCATGTTCATGACTTGGAGCTAGCCGCCATTGTTCATGCATTGAAGATTTGGAGGCACTATTTGTATGGTGTGTCTTGTGAGGTGTATACTGACCATCGTAGTCTCCATCACTTGTTCAAACAGAAAGACCTTAATTTGAGACAGCGGAGATGGCTGGAGTTGCTGAAGGATTATGACATTACTATATTATATCATCCGGGGAAGGCCAATGTGGTAGCCGATGCTTTGAGCCGGAAGGCGGCCAGTATGGGGAGCTTGGCATATATTCTAGCTGAGGAGAGGCCATTTGCTTATGATGTTCAGGTGCTAGCCAATCGGCTAGTGAGGTTAGATATTTCGGAGCCCAGCGGGGTATTGGCTTGTGTTGTATCTCGGTCATCTCTATATGATCGTATTCGTGAGCGCCAGTATGATGATCCACATTTGGCTGTCCTGAGGGACAGAGTTCAGCATGATGATGCTAGAGATGTCACCATTGATAGTGACGGCGTATTGAGGATGCAGGGCCGGATATGTGTGCCCAATGTTGATGGCCTTCGTGAGTTGATTCTAGAAGAGGCCCAGAGCTCGCGGTATTCTATCCATCCAGGAGCCGTGAAGATGTATCAAGATTTGAAATAGCATTATTGGTGGAGAAAAATGAAGATGGACATTGTTAGACATGTAGCACGGTGCCTCAACTGTCAGCAGGTTAAGTACGAGCACCAGAGGCCCGGTGGTGTATTTCAGCGCATTGTTATTCCCGAGTGGAAATGGGAGAGAGTCACTATGGACTTTGTTACTGGACTCCCTCGGACGGCGAGGAAGTTTGATTCTGTATGGGTGATTGTGGATAGACTGACCAAGTCAGCTCACTTCATTCCAGTTAGTACTACCTACTCATCGGAGCGGTTGGCGGTGATCTTTATTCGAGAGATTGTTCGGTTGCATGGAGTCCCAGTGTCTATCATATCCGATAGGGGTACTCAGTTCACTTCTCAGTTTTGGAGAGCATTTCAGCGAGAGATGGGTACGCGGGTTGAGTTGAGTACAGCATTTCACCCCCAGACAGACGGACAGTCTGAGCGCACTATTCAGATCTTGGAGGATATGTTGCGAGCTTGTGTGATTGATTTTGGTGGTTCGTGGGATGAGTTCCTACCACTTGCCGAGTTTGCCTACAACAACAGTTATCAGTCGAGTATTCAGATGGCCCCGTATGAGGCATTGTATGGCAGGCGGTGTAGATCCCCCGTGGGATGGTTTGAGCCTGGTGAGGTTAGATTGATAGGGACTGAGTTAGTCCAGGATGCTCCGGATAGAGCAAAGTTGATCCAGGAGAGGCTTCGTACAGCACAGTCTCGTCAGAAGAGTTATGCGGACCGTAGAGTTCGAGAGTTGTCTTTCATGGTTGGTGACAGAGTATTGTTGAAGATTTCACCTATGAAGGGTGTCATGAGGTTTGGGAAGAAAGGAAAGTTGAGTCCCAGGTACATTGGTCCTTTTGAGATACTTAGGAGAGTTGGAGAGGTGGCATACGAGTTGGCCTTGCCGCCCAACTTATCCAGCGTTCATCCAGTATTCCATGTGTCTATGCTCCGGAAGTACATTGGAGATCCGTCTCATGTTTTAGACTTCAGTACCATTCAGCTTGATGGTGATCTATCCTATGATGTGGAGCCTATTGCCATTTTGGGACGTCAGTGAGAAAATTGAGGTCTAAGGAGATTGCATCAGTTAAGGTTCAGTGGAGAGGTCGACCCGTGGAGGAGGCCACTTGGGAGGTCGAGCGGGAGATGCGGAGCAGATATCCTCATTTGTTTGAGACTTCAGGTATGTTTCTTGACCCGCTCGAGGACGAGCGTTTGCTTAAGAGGGGGAGAATGTGACGACCCGGCCCGTCGTCACGGGAATTACCACCCCGTTATGTTGAAATTGTATGTTTTATGCTTTTATATTAGTGTTAAAGTCTATCGGGTGAGTTAGGAGTGAATTGGATTGAAAATGAGGCATATAGCCTTTGTGAAGGAAACTTGAATAAGGAAAGTCAACCCGAAGTTGACTATTTGGTTAGAAGGCTCGGAATTGGATTCTGATGATTCGGTTAGTTCCGGGAGGTGATTTGTGACTTAGGGGAGCGATCGGAATTGAATTTGGAGGCCCGGTGTAGAAATAGGCTTGAATTGGCTAAGGTTGAATTTTGGCGAAATCCGAACGGTAGGTGAGATTTTGATCCGGGGGTCGGAATGGAATTCCGACGATTTCAGTAGCTTCGTTAGGTGATTTTGGATATGTCCGCAAAAGTTTAGGTCATTTGGACGTTGGTTGGTCGGGTTTTTGATTGATTGTGTAAATCCGAATGTTTTAAGGAATTTAGGCTTGAATTCGATACGAATTATGGGTTTTGATGTTGTTAGACGTGTTTTGAGGATTTGAGCAAGTTTGAATAAGGTATTAGAAGGTGTTGGTGTGTTTGGATGGAGTCCCGGGGGCCTCGGGGTGTTTTCGGGTGGCTAAACGGGAGAAATTGTGGAAAAATTGCAGGTTGGGATTCTGTTTCTGTTGTTTCCGCTCCTGCGGAATTGTGGGCGCAGGAGCGAGTCCGCAGAAGCGGACGAGGGGCGTAGGAGCGCTTGGTTACACAGAAGCGAAAGTCATTCCGGTTAAGCGGCATCGCTGGTGCGAGCCATTGATCGCAGAAGCGGACGAGAAGAAAATGGGAAGGTCCGCAGAAGCGGACACTTGACCGCCTGGGCGAGTCCGCAGGAGCGGACTCCGGTGCGCATAAGCGGACGTTTTCGTAGAAGCGGACGTTTCATCGCAGAAGCGGACGCGCTTAAGCGGTCCTTTTCTCGCAGAAGCGGAATTGGCCGGCTAGGCCTGGAACCGCTGAAGCGACCCTTTGGTCGCGGATACGGACTCGTAGGAGCGGAAATTCTTCCGCGGAAGCGAAAATCGCTGTAAGTTAAGTGTATCAGAAGTTAGAAAAATTTCAGAACATTTCACACATTTGGGTCTCGGCTTTAGAGGCGATTTGGGCGATTTTGAAGAGAAATTCAAGGGAAATCATCGGGTAATCAACTATGGACTTAAACTATGATTAGTATTGATAATATTATGCAATTATATCATGAAAATGGAGGAATTTGGGGTAATTTATGGAGGATTTAGCCCTAGGCTTGAACTTTAGAAAATCAAGGTTTTGAATGGGCAAATGGAGTCCGAATTTGGTAAAATTGATATGCTTAGACTCGTATTGAGATGAGGGTTCCGAATATGTGACTTTCGTGATTTTTCGACAAGCGTACCGAAAGTCGGGTTTTGACAACTTTGGGAATTTTGATGTAAATCGAGTTGTATTGATTGGGTGTCGTCCCATTGGCCTAATTTGTTGTGTTTCTACCGTATTTGATCAGATTCTACGCGTGCGGAGCTTGATTCTCGTGGCAAGGGCATTGCGGAGTAGTCGTCGTGCCGTATTGAGGTGAGTAATAGATGTGGGTGATGACCAGCGGGTTCGAAACCCCGGTATACCACTTTGTGACGCTGTATAGCGGCGAGACACGCACACTCTTGAGAGTGCGGGGTCGATCATGAACTGGAGACTATATATTAGTCCGACCTGTTGATACTTTATTATTGGCTATTCTCAAGCCGTTGAACCTCCTTCTTGGACGGTTGAGTATATTGTGGGCTGTGATAATGGCCACTCTTGAGCCGGGGAACCCCCTTCTTGGGCGGTTGAGTATACATGTGGGCCGTGAGCCGGTTATTGGATCCCGCGAGGATCGTTATCATTGTCTTATCATATAGACATGCTAGTTTACTACTAGTCCGCAACTATTTCTGTTATTATGCTAATTCCAATCTCTGGAACTTGATATTACTGTTTTCCAACCGAAAAATGATAAAAAGAGTTTTCAAAAACTACTTTTGAGCCTGCGAGGCTGTATCTGCATATTAGCTAACTAGTAGTGGATCGGGCTGCACGCCGCAGCGAGATATATGTTGGATCGGACTGCACGCCGCAGGAATATCTCTATGAGATTTGCTTGGGCTGTAGGAGCCCCTCCGGAGTCTGAACCCCCACAGTGAGCACGGGTACCCAAAATTGGAGTCGGGCTACGCGCCATAGCGGTCATATCATGCATTGCATTGCATTTAGCTACATCTGCTAGCCGTTATGCTATTTATTGGTATTTGTTGGTACAGGTACAGTGAAGATTGATTCTATGACAGGGTAGCTGATTATAGATTTACATAGTGCTTTATTGCGGATTTCTTATCTGCGCTGTCTTACCCTTGTTTATTACCATTGAGTCTGGCAGTACTCATTTTACTCCCTGCACCTTGTGCGCAGATCCAAGTACCTCTCAGCAGTGATCCAGTAGCTGTGCGAGGCGACGTTTGTGGATATTCGAGGTAGGCTGCAGAGTCCGCAGGACCCGATATTCCTTCTTATTGTCTTGATTTTGTATTGACTTTTCTTTCCGCACTTGGTATCTTGTAAACCTTTATACACTCATGTTCAGTAGAGGCTCATGACTCTTGACCCTTCGGTCTCTGGGAGTTAGTATATTTTGGGACTTGGTTTCCCCGTTGTTGGTATACGTATTACTATTGTTTCATATTTTGAAATGCTTAAATGGGCTAAAGAGAGCTTCTAGCTCCGTTGTTTATATTGATTGGTCAGGCTAGCTTAGCAATGTGCTGGGCTCCATCACGACCAGATTTGGGGTCGTGACAATCAGCAAGTTCGAATCACCTATAACCAACAACTCTTGGCCATTCTAAGCCCAAGTATACAAGCCTCATATTCTGCCATATTGTTGGTGCACGGAAACCGAAGTTTTGCTGAGATTGGATAATGCTGTCCAGATTCTGAAACTAAAGCTGCTCCAACTCCGATTCCTTTGAAGTTTGCCGCTCCGTCAAAGAACATTCTCTAACCAGAATATACTTCTGAAATGTCTTCTCCCGCAAATAATACTTCTTCATCTGGGAAGTACGTCTTAAGTGGCTTGTATTCTTCATCCACAGGATTTTCTGCAA
>JASVEL010006777.1:0-22239 GCA_032618575.1 Nicotiana noctiflora
CTGTATTTGCTATATTTGTGGGCTGTAAGCCTTGTTTGGGGCCTTGTGCCGATCTGTAGCGTCCTTAGAGGACAATATTTATGTGATAGCTATAATTGCTTAAATCACTAATCTCAGTCCTGGAAATTGTAATCACACTTTTGAAATGCTACGTCACCGGCTTTTGCAAAATTAATAAAGTTAAAGTATTTTTCATAAATTATGAATTGAGAACTGGAAATAAGGAAAAATGAATTGCTTTGTGACTTAATTGCTTATTGTGGACTGAGTGTGGGATCGGGCTGCACGCCGCAGTAGTTGATATGAGGGTCGGGCTGCACGCCGCAGCAGTATTGCGCTTGGGCTGTAGGAGCCCCTCCGGAGTCTGTACACACCCCCAGTGAGCGCCGTCGACGTTAAATTGGATCGGGCTACACGCCGTAGCGGTTATGTGCATTGCATTGCATCCGTATTTGTTGAATTACTCTGTGGTAGCTGTATTGTATTATTGTTGCTAGTTCGTAGGAGATTCGGACTGTAGTGTAGCTTCATATTGTGGTATTTTGTGGATTTCTTACTGTCAGCTACATGTATATATTTGTTACTCACTGAGTACTTAGTACTCACCCCTACTCCCTGCACCTTTTGTGTGCAGACTCAGGTACACAGGAGCAGTAGACGGACATCTCCAGCGTTTACATTGTCACATCGAGTTGCCGAGGTAGCTGCCTACGTTCGCAGAGCCTAGCTTCTCCTCTCATTCCAGTTGTTATTGTATATTTTGTATTCGGACTTGAGTACTTCTATATCGTACTCTCTATTTCCTGTTGGGTTTTGTTAGAGGCTCTAGACTTGTGACTCCGGATCTTTGGGAGTGTCAGTACTTTTGTTCAGTATTATTATTATTGGAGTTCTTAAACTCATATATTCTTCTTGGGTTGTCCATTTGGGGACTGGTATTGTGTTATAATTAAATTGTTGGTTTGGCTGGCCTAGCTTGATTGTTGGGCGCCATCACGACCGGATTTGGGTCGTGACAAGTTGGTATCAGAGCTCTAGGTTATTAGGACTCGCGAGTCATGAGCCGGTTTAGTAGGCTTTCGCAGATCGGTACGTAGACGTCCGTATCTATCTTCGAAGGGCTACAGAAACTTTAGGAAAAAAACCTCATTTTTCTTGAATTCATATCGTGCGATTTGTGTTATCATGAAATTAAATCTTTCCATATTCTATTCTCTCGCGGATGGCGAGAACACGAGCTAACGGGACGTGGCGGACGACCACCATTGGCACCCACAGGCCGTGGTCGTGGTAGAGGTAGGGCAGCAACGACCAACGACCAAGCACCGCCGACCCACCAGCGGCCCGTACTCGTGACCGTATTCCGACCGACGTACGCTCCGCAGACTCGAGTTCGGGGCACCGCAGCGGCCTATCGCGATACCGGGTCCTCGGGAGACCTTGGCTCGTATATTATCGGGTGCACGTGCTTGGCACGAGTAGTTGTCGTCATCGCCGCAGCATCTTCTTCACGGTGCGGGAGGGAATCGTACCCCCGTGGCTCACACACCCGAGCCGCTCGAGCCGCGCTGCGCCCGCTGCACCGCCCTCCCCGCATACGTGGTTCCAGCGTATGCCCGACGACGAGCAGCGTCGTTTGGAGAGACTTGAGAGGTTACAGCCCTCCGACATTCAGTGGAGCCGAGGGCGAGGATGCCCGTGGTTTTCTTGACGGATGTCGGGCGCATGCTCGCACCGCGGGTATTCTAGAGTCCGAGCGGTAGCTTCATTCACCACTTTCCGGCCCGCGGTGCGCTTTCCAGCTGGCGGGAGGATTTCGAGAGGCGTAGGCCCGCCGGGGCGTGCGCTCTCACTTGGCAGCAGCCTCCACGGTATTTTGGAGAAGCACGTACCTCAGTCTCAGAGAGAGGAGCCGCGACGTCGCCCGAGTGGTTGAAGCAGGGAGAGACGACGGTTAATCAATACGAGATGAGATTCACACAACTTGGCCCGTCATGCCACGCGGATGGTTCCTGCGGACAAGGAGAGGATCCGGAGATTTATTGATGGTCTTATTTATCCCATCCGCATATTGATGACCGGGGAGAGAGTTTCGACAGTTACCTTTGAGGAGGTGGTTGATGCTGCCCGTCACATTGAGACCGATCGCCGCAGAGAGCGAGAGGAGAGAGAGGCTAAGAGGCCTCGTGGCACCGGCGCGCGCGCGGTGCTCCGCCTAGGGGCCAATTTCAGCATAGCGCAGGTCGCTCTTTCGTGTCTCATCGTCCGGACGTACGCAGTCCGGCTGGGGTTTCATCCGATCGTGGTCGTCAAGGCCGCGCGAGGTTATCAGGGTCAGCAGAGCCGCCGGCAGAGTCAGCCTCTGCACCGAGTGCTCTTCCAGCCCGAGCTCGCTCCTCGTTTCCTCGCACACGGATTCATCGGTAGCGAGGCGTCCTCACCAGCCCCTTCTTCCATCTTCGAGGCCGTTGTTTTGAGTGCGGTGATTTGGGCCATATCGGGAGAGAGTGTCCTCGGTGGCTTCGTAAGCGGTCACAGCGGAGGGATCAGCCTTCGTCTTCTACTCCTCTTTCTTCAGCGCCAGCACAGTCGGCTAGGACTGGTGGCCCGGTATCTAGAGGTCGCCCCAGAGGCGAGGATCGTACTGGTGGAGGCCAGGCTCGTTTCTATGCTCTTCCGGATAGGAAGGATGCTAGTGCTTCGGATGCGGTCATTTCAGGTATTATCTCAGTCTGCCACAGGGATGCTTCTGTCTTATTTGATCCCGGATCCACCTATTCTTATGTCTCTGCTTACTTTGCACATCATTTGGGTATGACCCGTGGTATTCTTGCTTTGCCCGTACATGTGTCCACCCCAGTGGGGGATACTGTTGTGGTGGATCAGGTATATCGATCCTGTATTATTACTATTGGGGGTCTGGAGACCCGAGTTGATTTATTACTACTGGGTATGGTAGATTTCGATGTTATCCTAGGCATGGATTGGCTATCTCCTTATCATGCAATTCTGGACTGTCATGCCAAGACAATCACGTTAGCTATTCCAGGTAATCCGCGGATCGAGTGGCGTGGCTTGACTGATTATGTGTCCGACAGGGTGATTTCTTATATAAAAGCTCAACGAATGATCGGCAAGGGTTGTTTGTCTTATTTGGCCTTCATTAGAAATGTTGAGGCCGAGACACCCAGTCTTGATTCGGTCCCAATTGTGAGGGAGTTTCCGGATGTATTTCCAGCAGACCTACCAGGCATGCCGCCCGACCGAGATATCGATTTTAGTATTGACTTGGTGCCGGGCACTCAGCCCATTTCTATTCCTCCCTATCGCATGGCACCAGCAGAGTTAAAAGAATTGAAAGAACAACTTTAGGAACTCTTAGATAAGGGTTTCATTCGTCCGAGTGTGTCACCTTGGGGTGCACCGGTGTTGTTCGTAAAGAAGAAAGATGGCACAATGAGAATGTGCATTGATTACAGGCAGCTGAACAAGGTAACAGTGAAGAATAAATACCCATTACCTCGTATCGAGGACCTATTTGATCAGCTACAGGGAGCTAGTGTATTTTCTAAGATTGATCTTCGATCGGCTATCATCAGTTGAAGATCAGGGACTCAGAGATATTATGAAGACAGCGTTCAGGACGCGATATGGGCACTACGAGTTCCCGGTGATGTCTTTCGGGTTGACTAATGCCCCAGCAGCAGCATTCATGCACTTGATGAAAAGTGTATTTCGGCCGTACCTTGATTCTTTTGTGATTGTGTTTATTGATGATATCCTTGTATATTCACGCGGCCAGGAGGAGCATGCACCGCATTTGAGAGTGGCATTGCAGAGGTTGAGGAAGAGAAGCTTTATGCAAAATTCTCTAAGTCGTGAGTTCTAGCTTGATACCGTGGGTTTTCCGGGACATATAGTGTCCAAGTGACTCGTATTCGGGTTGATCCTCGAAGGTCGAGGCAAGGCAGATTGGCCCGCACCTTCCTCGCCCACGAGATTCGGAGTTTTCTCGGCTTGGCAGTGCTATTATCGTCGGTTTGTTCAGGATTTCTCATCTATTGCTTCACCGTCGACTAAGTTGACACAGAAGAATGCTCCATTTGTGTGGTCCGATGAATGTGAAGAGAGCTTTCAGAAGCTCAAGGAGGCTTTGACCACGGCTCAAGTACTTGTGTTACCATCGGCCTCAGGATCATATATGGTGTATTGTGATGCTTCCAGAGTTGGACTCGGTTGTGTGTTGACGCAGGAGGGTAGAGTTATTGCATATGCTTCTCGTCAGCTAAAGCCCCACGAGAAGAACTACCCTGTTCATGATTTGGAGTTAGCTGCTATTGTTCATGCCTTGAAGATTTGGAGGCATTATCTATATGGTGTATCTTGTGATGTATATACAGACCACCGCAGCCTTCAGCATTTGTTTAAGCAAAAAGATCTAAATTTGAGACAGCGGAGATGGCTTGAATTGCTTAAAGACTATGATATTACCATCTTGTATCATCCCGGGAAAGCCAATGTAGTGGCTGATGCATTGAGCCGGAAGGCTATTAGTATGGGCAGTTTGGCGTATATTCCAGTTGGGGAGAGACCCCTAGCAGTTGATGTTCAGGCGTTAGCTAATCATATGGTAAGGCTGGATATTTCTGAGCCCAGTCGGGTGATGGCTTGTGTAGTAGCTCGTTCTTTTTTATATGATCGTATTCGAGAGCGCCAGTATGATGATCCACACTTACTTGTCCTTAAGGACAGAGTTCAGCATGATGATGTCTAGAGATGTCATTATTGATAGTGAGGGTGTATTGCGGATGCAGGGCCGGATATACGTGCCCAATGTTGAAGGCCTTCGTGAGTTGATATTGGAGGAAGCCCACAGCTCGCGGTATTCTATTCATCCAGGAGCCGCGAAGATGTATCAGGATTTGAAGCAGCATTACCGGTGGAGAAAGATGAAGAAAGATATTGTGAGCCATGTGGCTCGGTGTCTAAACTGTCAGCAGGTCAAGTATGAGCATCAGAGACCTGGTGGTGTATTCCAGCGTATTGATATTCCGGAGTGGAAGTGGGAAAGAATAACTATGGACTTTGTTAGTGGACTCCCTCGGACAACGAGGAAGTTTGATTCAGTTTGGGTGGTGGTGGATAGGTTGACCAAGTCAGCTCATTTCATCCCAGTGTGTACTACCTATACCTCAGAGCGGTTGGCAGAGATATTCATCCGTGAGATAGTGAGATTGCATGGAGTTCCTATTTCCATTATATCAGACAGAGGTACCCAGTTCACATCTCAGTTCTGGAGGACATTTCAGCGAGAGTTGGGTTCACAGGTAGAGTTGAGCACAGCATTTCATCCACAGACGGATGGGCAGTCTGAGCGTACTATTCAGATATTGGAGGACATGTTGCGTGCTTGTGTCATTGATTTTGGTGGTTCATGGGCTGATTATTTGCCTTTGCCGGAGTTTGCTTACAATAATAGCTATCAGTCCAGCATTCAGATGGCACCGTATGAAGCTTTATATGGGAGGCGGTGTAGGTCTCCGGTTGGTTGGTTCGAGCCCGGCGAGGCTAGGTTGTTAGGGACAGAGTTAGTCCAAGATGCCTTAGATAAGGTGAAGGTGATTCAGGAGAGACTTCGCATAGCTCAGTCGCGTCAGAAGAGTTATGCGGACCAGAAGGTCCGAGATGTGTCTTATTCAGTAGGTGAGAAAGTGTTGCTGAATGTTTCGCCTATGAACGGTGTTATGAGGTTTGGAAAGAAAGGAAAGTTGAGCCCAAGATTCATTGGACCTTTTGAGGTGCTTAGGAAAGTTGGGGAGGTGGCTTATATGCTTGTTTTGCCACCCAGTCTATCGGGAGTTCACCCGGTGTTCCATGTATCTATGCTCCGAAAGTATGTCGGGGACCCGTCTCATGTGTTAGACTTCAGCACGATACAGCTAGATGAGGATTTGACTTATGATGTGGAACCAATAGCCATTTTGGGTCGACAGGTTCGTAAGCTGAGATCTAAGGATATAGCTTCAGTGAAAGTGCAGTGGAGAGGTTGTCCCGTGGAGGAAGCAACTTGGGAGACCGAGCAGGAGATGCGGAGCAAATATCCACACTTATTTGATACTCCAGGTATGTTTTTAACCCGCTCGCGGACGAGCGTTTGTTTAAGTTGGGGAGAATGTAACGACCCGGCCCGTCGTTACGGGAATTTCCACCTCGTTGCCTTGCATTTACATATATTATGCTTTTAAAACAATATTAGAGTATATCGGGTGAGTTAGGAGTGATTTGGATTGAAAATGAAACAAATAGCATGTTTGAAGAAAGCTTGAATATGAAAAGTCAACCAAGAGTTGACTATTGAGTTAGAGTGCTCGGAACCGGATTCGGATGATTCGACTAGTTCCGGGGATCAATTATGACTTAGGAGAACAATCGGAATTGAATTCGGAGGTCCGGTGTAGTTTTAAGCTTGAATTGGCGAAGGTTGAATTTTGGCGAAAACCGGATGGTAGGTGATATTTTGATCCGGGGTCGGAATGGAATTCCGACAATTTCTGTAGCTTCGTGATGTGATTTTGGATATGTCTGCAAATTTTCAGGTCATTCGGACATCGTTTGATCGGGTTTTGGATTGAATCTTAGTTTTGAAAGTTTTGAAGAAACTTAGGCTTGAATCCGTGATTAATTGGTGATTTTGATGTTTAGTATGGTGTTTTTATGATTGGAACAAGTCCGTATCATGTTTTGGAGTACGTTGGTGGTTTTCGTTGGGGTCCCGGGGGCCTCGGGATGATTTCGGACCATCAACCGGGCATTTGGACTTGGCAAAAATCTGCAGAAAAACTGCAGGTTCTGCCCAGGCCCTTAAGCCTTCGCGTTCGCGTGACCGGTGTCGCGTTCGCGAAGGCCAAGCCTTTTGTGCATCGCGTTCGCGGGAGAAGGAGTCGCGTTCGCGTAGGTCTGGGATGTTAAGCATCGCGAACGCGTTGCCTTGGTCGCGATCGCGTAGAGTCATGGCGTTGTGCTTCGCGTTCGCGGGAGGTCTATCGCGAACGCGTAGAAGAAATCCGGGTGGCTGGGAGGTTGAACATCGCGAACGCGTGGGATGCGTCGTGTCCGCGAAGGGTTACAGGATTTGAGCATCGCGAACGCGTGGCCAGCGTCGTGTTCGCGAAGAGTAAGGCTGGTTTGTTCATCGCGAACGCGTAGAGGGTCACGCGAACGCGATGAACAATGGTGTCTGGCAGTGAATTTAATCCAGAAACAGAGAGTTACGGGTTCATTAACCAAAAACACACATTTGAGCCCTAGAGAGAAGAAAACTCGAGGAAATCACTGAGAAGTCATCGGGCATTCGTCGGAGGTAAGATTCTTGACTCAAAAACATCATTTTATGGTAGTATTAACATCAATCTTCATGAAATTGGGTTGAAATCTTGAAGAAATGTGGCCTAAATATTGAAAACGAGATTTTTGGATTTGGGAGGCCATTTGAACTCCGATTTCGATAAATTTTATATGCACGGACTCGTGGCGAGATAAGGATCGCGTTGGTGCTAATTTCGGAATTTTCCGAGCAGTGGGGCCCGGGTCGGGTTTTACCAACTTAGTGTAATTTTGCGAATTTCATATAAATTGAAGTGGGTTATGATTCCTTGACCCGTAATTGATATAATTATTGTTATTTGACTAGATTCTACACACGAGGCAATGAAATTCAAAGGAAAAGGCATCGCGGACGAGTCTACGACCGGCTAGAGGTGAGTAGTTTGTGTATATGGTAGCCTGAGGGTTCGAAACCCCGGCTTAGCACATCGTGACGCTAATAGGGCGTGGCTCGCACACCGTGGCAGGTGCGGGATTGATTGTGATTGGGGATTGAGACTTGGTCCATCCCGGAAATGAATAATATGTGGTTAGTGTTGGAAATACACTGTATTTGCTATATTTGTGGGCCGTAAGCCTTGTTTGGGGCCTTGTGCCGATCTGTAGCGTCCTTAGAGGACAATATTTATGTGATAGCTATAATTGCTTAAATCACTCATCTCAGTCCTGGAAATTGTAATCACACTTTTGAAATGCTAAGTCACCGGCTTTTACAAATTTAATAAGGTTAAAGTATTTTTCATAAATTATGAATTGAGAACTGGAAATAAGGAAAAATGAATTGTTTTGTGACTTAATTGCTTATTGTGGACTGAGTGTGGGATCGGACTGCACGCCGCAGTAGTTGATATGAGGGTCGGGCTGCACGCCGCAGCAGTATTGCGCTTGGGCTATAGGAGCCCCTCCGGAGTCTGTACATACCCCCAGTGAGCGCCGTCGATGTTAAACTGGATCGGGCTACACGCCGTAGCAGTTATGTGCATTGCATTGCATCCGTATTTGTTGAATTACTCTGTGGTAGCTGTATTGTATTATTGTTGCTAGTTCGTAGGAGATTCGGACTGTAGTGTAGCTTCATATCGTGGTATTTTGTGGATTTCTTACTGTCAGCTACATATATATATTTGTTACTCACTGAGTACTTAGTACTCACCCCTACTCCCTGCACCTTTTGTGTGCAGACTCAGGTACACAGGAGCAGTAGACGGACATCTCCGGCGTTTACATTGTCACATCGAGTTGCTGAGGTAGCTGCCTACGTTCGCAGAGCCTAGCTCCTCCTCTCATTCCAGTTGTTATTTTATATGCTTCTATATCGTACTCTCTATTTCTTGTTGGGTTTTGTTAGAGGCTCTAGACTTGTGACTCCGGATCTTTGGGAGTGTCAGTACTTTTGTTCAGTATTATTATTATCGGAGTTCTTAAACTCATATATTCTTCTTGGGTTGTCCATTCGTGGATTGGTATTGTGTTATAATTAAACTGTTGGTTTGGCTGGCCTAGCTTGATTGTTGGGCGCCATCACGACTGGATTTGGGTCGTGACACGTCATTTTCGAAAAACGTTGGATTTTGAAATTAAGAAAATTAAGAAAGCAGATGCATTTATTTTTTGAAATGGAAAGCAGATGCATTTTCATTTGTTTCAAAGATATAAGGCTACCAAAGAATGAAACTAATATAAGGATATTTAAACCTATTTCTACAAGAAACGTTATCCAACTTCAAAGTAAAAAATCACATTTTTTATTTTATTTTTATATATATTTTTTTAAGAGTACTATTATATAAAACAGATAATATCTGCCAATAACGAAGTGTGAATACTAAGTGAAGAAGTCAAAACTAAATCAACAATCCCAAGTTAAATATAGAACTAAACTAATCAAGGAATATAATCAAATTTAGAAAATTTGAACAGAATAAATGAAAGTAACAAAGGCCGCCATAGGCGACCCCAAGCTTTTCGCTTGTTTTCTTCTACATGTCCATCATAATCTAAGGCTCGATAGTAATGACTCCGTGCTGGTATGGGTTGAGTCTTGCCTTAAGACTCACGATTTGCTCCAGATGTATATGCAAAAGACAAAAAAGGCAAAGAAAGAATTAGAAGGATATTTCATTCTTTATGGAATAATACGAGAATAAGGAAAACAACAAGAATCTTAAATTATGCAATGTCTAGAGTTCATATACTAACAGATTCATATTTTTTGCACCTAGACATAAAACAGAAAACTTCTCATTTCCTCATCTTAAGCATTAACATTAAGAGTTCTAGTCATTTTTCTAGAGATGCCTCTCTCGGATGAAAGAAGACTAAAGGTAACCAATTCAAAACATATCCAAGTTTCTTGAAATCTTGAGATATGCTACTCTTAAGCAAATATAAGATCTTAAGATGTAGTGTCTAGCATATTACTATCAGAATATTTCTTCTTCCTTTTTTTTTATTTACAGAAAAGTAGGCTAAAAATACCATCGCTAATACCTTATTAACATAAAGGTTACCAAAGTGTTCCTTTAGTAGAATAAGTGCTTAGATTCTCTATTTAAATAAAGTCCTATACACTCTAGGATCAGAACAAATTGACTCCGATAGTACATATTTTAAATTCCCTTAAAGTTACTTTAATAATCAACGAAAAGACAACAAATTTGTAAAGAAATCTATAAGCACGCGCAAATTCCATATTAATATGTGTTTTTATAAATTGTTTCATTACAAGGTACCTTAAAGCCTACTGTCATGGGACTAATATTATAGAAATAAAAGGAGGCATGTCAATGTCACAACAGGATATATTTTTTATTTTAATAATCAAACATTATGCCAATCCATAAGTTTTCTTCCAAAACTAACAGTGAATAAACAAGTTATCTTTGTCTATAACAAGTTATGGTCTAAGTTACAATATCTTTTAAAGAGTACATAAATCCAACTCCATTTGGATAGTTGTTCTTAAGATTTGTATTATCCCAAAACTAGATACTAAAATATTCTAAGTAGCATACCATTTATTAACAGTGAAAAGAAATGGTAGTACTAGTTTTTTTTTTAAAATTAACGTTTAACTACATATGATACTAAATGAAGCAAATTTTCAAAGCACCCAAGAACTTACATAGATAAGCTTCAAATATCATATATTATCTAGGTCTCCCAAACTCCTTTTCCATTTTTAGTTACAAAACCAATTAGGATTATCACAATAATACTTCCTAACATAATTGTTGATTGGAGTGTGAACTAAAAGACTACTGGATTTCATAAAGAAAAAGTTTGCCGTCTTTTGCAAATACATATAATTACAATATGTCAATGTCCAAAGTATTATTTATATTGAGCCACCATCATGTACTTTACTAAAATGCTAATAGATGTCTCTGAAGGAAACTCCGAACAACATATTCTTACTTTCATTTCTTACAACAGAAATTGGTTTTAGCTATACAATCTCCATGAGGTGATAAAATTGTGGTCATGAGACTTTAAGATAATTAAAGAAATTTTGGATCTAACTTTCCACACATATTTTCTCATAGTTCACAAACTAGTCAAAAAAAAAATATGTTTTCTACTACACAAAGTAATAGCTAAATTCACCCTTCGAACAACAAAGGAAGCAGATTCTCATCACATAGTTGGTTTTTGCTATATATGTAGTTAGTAACTAAACATAACCCATTTCTTGTAAATAATGAATTTCTTAATATATGACTTCTAAAAATAATTAAGGCAGAATATAAAAGAAAAAAAAAACTTAGAGCTAACGGCTTACAAAGCATGTCGAAGACTTGAAGCCACATATCTAAAATAGAATAAATAAAACAAAAGCGAAAACAGATATCTCCACAAGCAAACACTAAATCATGGACTCATCCAAAATTGCAAGAATCTAAAAGGAGGGGAGGGAGAAAGATAATCGACCTTTTGTGGTGCAGCAAACTGGAGCGATTTTTAGCGGCTACTTAAATCTTCAAATTCGGATTGACAAACTCAAAATCAGCCACAAGTGGGAGCAACAGAGTTAAAGGAAAGCAAGTCGAAAATTCTGAGAGTATGGGTAAAAATAAATAGAGCACTATATTTTGTAGGATAAGAGCAACAACCTTTTTTTTTCCCTCTCAAATTGTCACCAACGCCTCTATTTATAGGAGACGGTCTAGGGTTCGTCCAGGGTTGATTTGGGCGGGATTATTGAAGGGTTAAGGATTCAAACGGATCAAGAACCGTTTGAAAATGGCGTGTAAAAGAGAGAAGAAAAAAAAAGATACAAGCAGAGGGAGCAGAGATTCGGCTTCTAAAATTGTGAAATCTTGGAGGAAACATAAAAGAAAGATAACTTTTTTTTACCTCTGTCATCTTCATTGTAAATAGCAAGCAAATTTGAATTCTTGAGTCAAAGTTCTCGAGTTTGCAGATGATTCCTTAGAATGGGCACACAAATTTCTGATTACAAGATTTGAGAGTCAAATTTTGCTAAGAAAAGGAGAAGAATCCAAAAAATTTCTGCCATGGCAGAGAAAGAGGCGCTGGTTTCATTGAAAGAGGGAAAGAGATGAAACCCTAATCTAATTTGATTTTAATTTTAGAAATAAATCCAACCGTTGGATTAGATGCATCGGATGGCTGAGATTAATTCTAATATAAGTAAATAAGGTATAATAAAATAAATAAAGCAAGTCTTTATTTGGAATTCTCTAGAAGATAGAAGAGATGATCTTGACCATTAATTCAAAATAGACTAGATCTGATGAATCCATGTGGCAAGGTGTGGGGTCAAAGTGTGTAGGGATGAGGAGAGCATGTGCTAGGAGTGTGTTAGTCATGGGATTTGCACCGTTGGCGCCTATGTGGCGCTGATGTGGAGGCTTATGTAGCGCTTAAGTGGAATCCATGTAGATGAAAATGTTAGGTAGATGGGCTGGTGGGTATGGGCTATTTTATGGGCTATCTTGGTTGATTTTTGGGGTCTAAAAATCTGAAAAATGTGTTATAAAATTGGTCTAGTTTTATCTTACATTAAACTTTACCAAGATGATCTAATTTATATTTAAAGGTTCTTATCCACTTTAAAAATTACTATGCCTCTATAATTCTAATAATTTATGATAAAAATATTAAATTATATTATTGTAACAATTAATATCTAGTATGCATTTATATATATCTATACCATATTAAAAGTACGAAGGCCATTAGTGAAATATCGTTTGCTTTTTTTTTTACCCTTAAAAAAATAAAGTTCACACTAGACAAAGTAGTCATTTATAATAATCTCCTAATATTTAGGAATGATCGTTAAATTATAGCATTGATATTAGGACTTTAATTTTAACTAAAATTTGGTTAATATTTTTTCATGTTTGAAATACATAAAAAGTTCTCATATTTGGAGATTCAAAAGTAGTATATTTCTAATTACAAATATGGTAGTCAATATTTATGATTCGAAATGAATATGCTCGATCAAGACATGCACTTGCAAATTTCTATTTTTATATTCTAAATTTGTTATTAAACTAAGACAAAAAAAAGTTGTTAACTTATCAATTACTAACTCAAACAAGGATATGATAGTAACAAATCTTTTTTTTTTTAAGAAGTTTATTAATAATATTCAATATGTATATAAATTCTAATAAATATCAAATTTAATAAATACGTTTAAAATGACACAAAATTATTGCGCATGGATAGACACATAGCCGCACATACTCTAAAAGTGCAAAAAATAATTTGTTTTATTTAAGTATGAAGTCATATTTCTTAGGACTTTAAAAATCAATTAAAGCAATTAAAAACGATTACTTGAATATGTAGATAGTCCTTTTTCGTCCAAAATTATCATTTTCATAAACTTAAATATATTATTTTTTGAAATATTAATATAAATAATATTATATATTGATTGATGTAGGTACACGAGAAACGTGCGTACCCTAAGAATAGTATAATAAAAGTAGAGAAATAAAATATAGTTTGGCAAATAAAGTTTGTATTAAATCATTACGATGCATTAACATTAAATAATAAAATGATAGTGACTAAGTAACCAAAAATAATAATAACGATATAATTACAATAAATATGTTAAATTATATTAAGGCTAATAATTATATTTTATTTTAAAAATCTTGAGGCTAAAATATATATATATATATATAACAAATATTTTGGATAAAAATATGTAGAATATATTTAGTAAATTATTGAGAATTAGGAAGTATAGAGAAATTGCTTATGAAAGGGGAGGGCCAAAATTTGGTTGTCAACAGCTGCCCCTCTTTGACCGTGGACGATGAAAGAGTCTTCGGGCAAAGAAATTGACTTAGTAACCAATTTTGTCCCGATTTGCAAGTATGGATCAAAAGGTTGGAAAGATTTTTAACATGAAACTTGGAAGTATTATAAAAAAGAAAAGAAAAGAAAAACAAAAACGAAACTTTATAGAGTTATGGCCAAACTATGATTTCATAAACGCCCACACACCTTGGGTTCTACAAAACTAATTCATATGCAATTCCAGACTGATGGTGCTATGGAGTAGGACTTAATGATTGATGCGGATCCTAAAATGCTGCCAGGTGTCGGAGACACGAGGTGTCAGATACTGAGAATCATAATTGAAAGGAAATATTTTGAAATAATGATTTGGCTATGATTTTAGTAGCCAAGCCGAACGGAATCCGAAAGTAGACCCTTGACTTTTGCTGGCGAGTCTGGTTTCCTCCCCAACAAACTGCCCCAGTTCGCTGCTTAGATAGAGTTCCACGTTGTGCTAAATTTCCTGTTAAACTCAATAAGCTAGGTAAAATTGTCAGTAAACGAGATATAAAAATATGATAAGTAATATTTCATTAAAATAATACTTCTAAGCCGTTAATTTATCATAAAATAAGCCAAGCATGTTAAAAAAAAATATTTGATCATGACTAATAAAATGAGGCTTCGTGCCAATGATTCATGTAAAGGGTGCCTTACAGCGATGACTTATGTATGATTGATAAAAATGAGGCATTTAAGCCAATGATTGATGAAAATAAGGCATTTAAGCCAAATGATGAAGTAGTTGAGGCGTTTAAGCCAAATGACTGATGAGGCTCTCCAAGCCAGATGATTTATGATAATGAAAATTCTTGTGTGGCGCATTTAGAAATAATGGTGCGGTGCAGTTGAAAGCATTTGTGTTGTGCATTTGCAAGCAATGACATAATAATTTCTAAAGCATTTATGCGGTGCATTTTCAGTGCCTTTGAAAGCAAAAGTGCTATGCATTTGAAAGTATATTATGCAATTTGCAAGCAATGATGCATTCGAAAAATAATGGTGCAATGCATTTGAAAGCATTTGTGCCGGTGCATTTGAAAGCAATAGTGCAGTGCATTTGCAGTGTATTTGAAAGCAATGGTGCAATGCATTTAAAGCAGTAGTGCGACGAATTTGAAGGCAATGGTGCAGTACATTTAAAAGTAATGGTGCGGTGCATTTGAAAGTAATAGCGCGGTGCATTTGAAAGTAATGGTGCGGTGCATTAAAAAGTCAATGTGAAATATATTTAAAGCTGTGTGCGATGTAGTTTGCATTTATATATGAAAAAAAGCATCTAAGAAGTAATGTCAATCGAATGTATATATATATTGTAAAGTTCTAAAATTAATTAGAAAACATCTCAAGTTTGGATTTTAAAGATAATCAATATTCAAAAGGTGTGATTTTCTATAAAATACTATAAAGAAATTCAAACCGTTCGACGAAGGTCCTTGGTATTTATGTCTGTCATTAATTCTTCTGCTTCCTCTATCTTGAAAATCTGCACTCAAAGAAAGATTGTGAGTTTTGGGGGGGAAGGTTGATTCGTGTTGACTTTGATGCTCTGGACTTTGATGATCTTGCGCTTCCCACTTTGTTTGGACTTGTAACCTCCACCCATCACTGAATCTTGGCGAACGAACAGTTAAGAAATTTTGATAAAAAATCCTATTTTAATAAATAAAGTATGCATAATTTTTATAAAATAAAGTTGTTGCCGAATTTTGCATTGTGACATGCTCGTGAAACAAAGTGAACCTCCTCATCTGAAATCCCGTCATTCGTCTTGCTTGACCATCCTTTGTCGATAGTTGATGCCTCCTCATAACAACGCCTTCAAAAGCCGCCCCAGTTTCCAATTTTGGGGGGAAATATTAAATTTTATTATGATGAGGCCGAACCCATAGGGCTGCCTACGTATCCCCTCTTAAACGGGAATCAGGTCAAACGTAGTTCATTTACATTAAGAAACATTTCATAGAAAAGAAATAGGCAGATATGCCTCTAGATGTAGTATCTCTTGACTGCGTCTGCGTTTATAGGCTTGGGCCACACTTCTCCATCCATTTCTGCTAGAATCAATGCTCCTCCAGTCAATACTCGATGCACCATATACGGACCTTGCCAATTTGGTGCAAACTTTCCTTTAGCCTCACTTTGGTGTGGGAATATGCGCTTCAGAACCAATTGCCCTGGTTTGAACAGACGCGGTTTCACTTTCTTGTTGAAAGCTCTAGCCATCCTATTTTGATAGAGTTGACCATGGCAAACTGCATTCATTCTCTTCTCATCAATAAGCATTAGTTGTTCGTATCGATTCTTCACCCATTCCGCATTGCTCAGCTCGGCTTCCTGGATGACCCTCAAAGATGGTATTTTAACTTCCGCTGGCAATACGGCTTCAGTTCCATAGACCAAAAGATAAGGCGTTGCCCCAGTTGATGTCCTGACTGTAGTGCGATATCCGAGGAGAGCAGATGGTAGCTTCTCATGCCAATGCTTGTAGTTATCAATCATCTTCCGCAATATCTTCTTAATATTCTTGTTGGCCGCTTCAACGACTCCGTTCATCTGAGGCCGGTAGGGAGTGGAATTTCGGTGAGTAATCTTGAACTTATCACATATTTCTTGCATCAAGTCACTATTGAGATTGGCTCCATTATCTGTAATGATTGACTCAAGAATTCCAAATCGGCAAACAATGTTGTTGCGGACGAAATCTGCTACCACCTTCTTTGTAATTGACTTGTAAGAAGAGGCTTCTACCCATTTTGTAAAATAATCAATAGCTACCAAGATAAATCTATGCCCATTTGATGCGGCAGGCTCAATAGGGCCAATGACGTCCATGCCCCAAGCTGCGAACGGCCAAGGGGAACTCGTTACATTGAGTTCATTTGGCGGGACTCGAATCAAATCACCGTGAATCTGACACTGATGACATTTCTGTACAAAACGAATGCAATCTGTTTCCATGGTCATCCAAAAATAACCTGCTCGCAAAATTTTCTTTGCCAAAGTAAATCCATTCATGTGAGGCCCACATGTCCCTGCATGTATCTCTTCGATCAATTTGGTTGCTTCTTTAGCATCTACACACCTCAACAGTCCTAAATCTGGGGTCCTCCTATATAGGATTTCGCCGTTTAGGAAAAAGTGATTTGCCAATCTCCTAAGTGTTCTCTTCTGGGTACTAGTTGCTCCTTCAGGGTAATCCATTGTCTTGAGATATCTCTTAATGTCGAAATACCATGGTTCTCCGTCTGGCTCTTCATCCACATGGAAACAATAAGTTGGCTGGTCTTGCACATTTACCTTAATGGGATCTATATAGTTTTTATCTGGATGTTAAATCATTGAAGACAAAGTTGCCAAAGCATCTGCAAACTCGTTTTGAACTCTTGGAACATGCTTGAAGTCCACCTTGATAAACTTCTTGCACAACCCCTTTACACAATGTAAGTACGGTAGGATTTTCGTATTCTTTGTGTTCCATTCGCCTTGTACTTGATGAATCAGCAAGTCTGAATCACCTATAACCAACAACTCTTGTATGTTCATATCAACAGCCATTCTAAGCCCAAGTATACAAGCCTCATATTCTGCCATGTTGTTGGTGCACGGAAACCGAAGTTTCGCTGAGATTGGATAATGTTGTCCAGATTCTGAAACTAAAACTGCTCCAACTCCGACTCCTTTGAAGTTTGCTGCTCCGTCAAAGAACATTGTCCAACCAGAATATGCTTCTGAAATGTCTTCTCCCGCAAATAATACTTCTTCATCTGGGAAGTACGTCCTAAGTGGCTTATATTCTTTGTCCACAGGATTTTCTGCAAGATGGTCAGCTAAAGCTTGTCCTTTGATGGCTTTTTGAGTAACATACACGATGTCAAATTCACTTAGCAAAATCTGCCACTTTGCTAGCTTTCCTGTAGGCATAGGTTTCTGAAAGATGTACTTGAGCGGGTCCATCCTGGAAATGAGATAAGTGGTGTATGCCGACAAGTAATGCCTTAACTTTTGTGCCACCCAAGTTAAGGCACAACAAGTGCGTTCCAACAAAGTATACCGTGCTTCATACGGTGTGAACTTCTTGCTCAAGTAGTATATGGCTTGCTCCTTCCTCCTAGTTTCATCGTGTTGCCCCAAAACACATCCAAATGCATTATCTGACACGGACATGTATAACAATAATGGCCTTCCAGGTTCCGGAGGTACCAGCACAGGTGGGTTAGATAAATATTCCTTGATTCTATCAAAAGATCGTTGACATTCTTCTGTCCATTTGGTAGTGGCATCTTTCCTCAGCATCTTGAATATTGGCTCACAAATCACCGTTGATTGGGCTATGAAACGACTGATGTAGTTAAGGCGACCAAGGAAACTCATCACGTCCTTCCGATTCTTTGGAGGTGGTAGGTCTTGGATAGCCTTTATCTTTGAAGGATCCAACTCTATGCCCCTTCTACTAACAATGAAACCTAATAGTTTTCCAGCTGGAACTCCGAATGCACACTTTGCGGGATTCAGTTTCAGATTGTACCGCCGTAACCTATCAAAGAACTTTTTCAAGTCTACCAAGTGATCTGAACTCTTTTGTGATTTGATGATGACGTCGTCTACATAGACCTCAATCTCTTTATGGATCATGTCATGAAAAATAGTTGTCATAGCTCTCATGTAGGTAGCACCCGCATTCTTGAGTCCAAAAGGCATCACTCGATAACAATATACCCCCCAAGGTGTGATAAATGCTGTCTTCTCAGCATCATCTTCATCCATTAAAATCTGGTGGTAACCGGCAAAACAATCAATGAATGACTGCAACTCGTGCTTTGCACAATTGTCAATGAGTATGTGGATATTTGGGAGTGGGAAATCATCCTTTGGACTAGCCTTGTTGAGATCCCGATAATCCACACATATTCTGATTTTCCCATCCTTTTTTGGGACTGGTACTATATTGGCCAACCAGGTGGGGTACTTCGTGACTCGGATGACATTTGCCTTAAATTGCTTGGAGACTTCTTCTTTGATCTTCAAACTTAAGTCCGTTTTGAATTTTCTTGTCTTTTGCTTTACCGGAGGACAAGATGGATCCGTTGGCAACTTATGGGAAACAATATTAGTGCTCAAACCAGGCATGTCATCATATGACCAAGCGAACACATCAACATATTCTCTTAGAAGACCTACATATTCTTCCTTTTCTGATGGTGTCAAATGGACACTGATTCTCGTTTCTTTTATAGACTCTGAATTTCCCAAATTTATAAGCTCTGTCTCATCCAAATTTGGTTTTGACTTGTTCTCAAACTGCTCAAGTTCTTTAGTTAATTCTGCAGGCGGCACATCTTCTTCATATTCTTCAAGATCTTGCTTGTTATTTTGTTCACTTGTTTCATAACATGTCACATTTACGGTGTCGGCATTTTTATTAATTTGTTTGCTGAAAAATAAAATAAGAGAAAGAAAATTAATAAAGGCAAAAAATTTAGATGTAAAACAAAAGGCATATTCAGATTTTGCATTTAAGCTTCCAAAAGTCGAGGCAAACAACATAAAATCATAGACACGATTCAGGCCTCAATTTTGAATCGTGTTGTTTTAAAAAGGTACTAATATAATTCATCTACCAAGATTCCCGGCGAACCGGGAATGGGGTACAAGTCCAATTTGTCAACATCTCCAGGTGCGGCATCCCAAATAGTTGGCGCCTCAGTGCAATCCTTCAAAATCACGTTGCAGTCAGCAATGAACAGGTTCGTGATTCCTTCAACGAGGTCGTCTTCAGCATCTTCTCCTAACTCATGAATAGTAACTGTCTTGGGGAATGACTGGATTAGCTGCGGGATAGGCTGTGGCGGGACAATGTCACTTTTCGTGAGACGAGCCTCCGAGAATTCTTTCGGAGTGGGTTCGTACCCTAGGCCAAAGGTGTTGTTCTGTCCTGGTAACTGAATTGGTTTCACTATTCCATGCAACCTTGCTCCAAGTCCTTGACCAGGCTCAAAACCGTTCTTCAACATTTCTGATGCCACCATCACGAGCACACTTGGCAACTTTATCTCTTTACCTCGAGTAGCAGTTACAATTTCTTCAATGTGGAAAGTGGCTCCATCCAGCCTTTTCACACTTTCAATGAAAGGGATCGCATTCCCCGGGTAAATTGGATTGCTTGCTTCTCCATGAATCACAACTTCCTGGTGATTCCACACAAACTTCACGTTCTGGTGCAAAGTGGAAGGGACTGCACCAGCCATGTGAATCCACGGCCTTCCCAACAGTAGATTATAAGTAGCAGATATATCTAACACTTGAAATTCAATAATAAACTCCACAGGCCCAATTTGCAATGCTAAGTTAATTTCACCAATGGCGTTCCTTTGCGCTCCATCGAAAGCTCTAACATTCACACGACTTTCACGAACTTTCCCAATGTCAACTCCCAAGGCTTTGAGGGTAGTGAAAGGACATATATTAAGAGCAGAACCATTATCAATCAAAACCTTTGAAACAAACCTGTCCCGGCATTTGACAGTGAGATGCAAAGCTTTGTTGTGACTTAGACCTTCAGGCGGCAATTCATCCTCGTGAAAAGAAATCTTGTGTGATTCTAGAATTTGGGCCACCATAGTTTCCAAATGTTCACTAGTTGTCTCGGCTGGTACATATGCTTCATTGAGTACTTTTACCAAAGCATTCCTGTGGCTATCAGAACTCATCAATAATGACATGAGGGAAATTTGAGCTGGCGTCTTCTTCAGTTGGTCTATAACAGAGTATCCGCTACACTGCATTTTTCTCCAAAACTCTTCTACTTCAGCTTCTGTCACGGACTTCTTCTGGTTGTTGTCCTTACTTGAAGTTCCTCGTGATGCTTCTTCAGGAACATAACTCCTACCGGATCCTGTCATACCTGCAGCAGCAGCAACTTCTACAACTAATTTTGCCTTTCCTTTGTTCCTTATATTAGACTGGTAGTCCCAAGGAACTGCTTTGGTTTCAAATAAGGGTGTCTGAGAGACTAGAGCCATGACCCTGGGTTTCAAAGGGAGTGTTTCCACCTCAATTGGTGCTCGCACTTGCACTGTGATGACAGGAGCAATGAAGGCGGATGACACAGCCTTTTTCTCATCTTCAATTGGTACAATTGTTCCTTCCAAATTCCAATCCTCATCAGTAGATATCATGTTAATACCGGCATCATCGTGATTTGGAAGAGGGTTGTTGTTCACATTTGGCGGAGCTCCCTTAAGCTGAATGGTTCCTGCTTTGATCAACTCTTCTATCTTATCTTTGAGAGTAAGGCAATTTTCTGTGTCATGTCCAGTCACACCAGAGTGATATGCACAACGCTTGGTCCCATCATACCATCCTGGGAGGGGGTCGGGAACTCTTCCTGGGACAAGTTGGAGTACTCCTGCAGCTTTCAACCTTTCATACAACTAGGCTAAAGGTTCAGCTAGGGGTGTATAGGTTTTGGCCGGTTTTCTTTCAAAGCTCGGGCGAGGTCTAGGTGCATTTGGGCGGTTTTGTGATTGGTAGCGGGGTTGAGGTGGATATGTGGGTTGGTAATACGGTGGATTCTGGTATGCGGGTGCTCGGGGTGGATAATAGGTTGGTTGGGCATTATAAACAGGATAGGGAATGGGCGAAGGCTGGTAGTAAGATTGAGGAATTTGGGTGTATGGGCTATAATATGAAGGTTGGGGTAACGGTTTTTGGTAGGTTAACATTTGGTTAGGCCTGCGGTCTTGGACGGTCATAACAGCGGATACTTCTTTTTCCTTCTTCTTACTTGCTCCTCCAATATTTCCTGACTGGATCGCCTTACTTGTTGCTTGTAGTGCTGCCAAATTTGTAATATTTCCTGATTTGAGACCTTCCTCTATAACATCTCCCATCCTAACAACTTCCGAGAATTTCTGCCCCATCATACTTATCAATCTCTCATAATATGTTGCATCCGTTTGAGATCGAATAAAAGTAGTTGTCATCTCATCCTCTCCCATCGGGGGTTGGACTCTTGTTGCTTCTGCCCTCCATCTCATGGCATACTCTCTAAAGGATTCTGTTGTTTTCTTCTCCAACGTCATCAAATAGAATCTATCTGGGTTGGTCTCAGTGTTAAATCTGAATCTGTCCATAAATTCTTGTGCCATGACACTCCAGCTGCGCCATTTCTGTGGGTCTTGACTTGTGTACCAATCACGGGCTTCCCCTGTAAGACTCCTTATAAACAGCTTCATCCTGATAGCTTCATCCTTTCCTACTCCAACTAACTTATCACAGTACGACCTCAAATGAGCTCGTGGGTTTCCTTTTCCATCAAACATGTCAAATTTTGGTACTTTATATCCTGCAGGTAAATCAACATCGGGATGAACACATAGATCTTCATACTCCAAACCTTCCATACTCCTAACGGTTTTCATACTTTTGAATGCTTCCTTTAACTCATGAATCTCCTTTGCCATGTACTCGTCAGTTTTGGCCCTTACATCTTTTCTGCTTCCTGATATCGATACACTTCAGAGT
>JASVEL010006778.1:0-58978 GCA_032618575.1 Nicotiana noctiflora
CTTTGCACAATTCATAAGCATGTACAACACTCTAGCTCAGGTAGGGTTGATCCCCTTTGCTGCAGCCACATCTCAAGCCGGGGGAGGAGCACAGACTCCCGCCGCCGCACCCCTGAGCAGTGGGTTAAGGTTGATCAGATCCCAAAGGTTATACCGGTAACGCCTGTAGCCCCAATTCAGCCTAAGAGTAGGGCAACAGCTTCAGAGGAGGAAGAGCAGAGGATTGAGAGATACAAGAAGTAACCCTTCTACATTTAGTGGTCTAGCATCAGAGGATGCTCAGGGATTTTTAAAGGAGTGCCAATGTATCCTCCGCACTCACAATTTTATTCAAAACGCCTGCTGCTATGTCTTTCTTTTTAACCATATTTTGGCCACTTTTAACCATAGCCAATTTTAAGTCATGCATACTTGTAATGCATGATTTCCAATGCCAGTTTTAACTCACGCTTCTTTTTAATGCATGAGCTTCTTTTACCCCATGTTTATTCTTAACACATGTGCTTCTTTGAATCCATATTTGGGCTTCTTTTAACCAATATCAAGATTTTCAACCTATATCGATTTTTAATCATGGCACGCAACAATGATGAAGATTATGTGAAGAAGGTGAATCAACTTAGTCAAGAAAATTCAGGCCAAGGGGAGATTGTTAGGATTTGCCCTAAATTTCTAATCTATTAGGACTCTCTTTCTTGAGGGAATAGAAAAAGACTCCTAAAAGGATTAAATTTTCTTAATTTGTCTTATCCTTTTCTTGGAAGACAAAAATTGCACATCTATGAATTAAGTATCTTTGCTTCTCACAAGAAAAAAATATATATCCACAATGTAGTCATTAAAGAATTTTATTTAGTGGAAATTTTTTTCTCGACAATTGTTCTTCTTTTAGATTAGTTGTATCATATGTAGGTCAATTGACCAAATCATTATAAACTATTATGCTTAGTTTAATATATTTTTATTTTGTTGTCTGATTTATCGTCCACCAAGCTTTATATTGTTAGTTTCTGCATGCACCATATTATTTCGATCCCAACAAATCTAAGGTTTTCATGGTGGAATTGGAGATTTTTGGTTAGACATTAGGGATTTCAAAATTTTGGGATTTAGACCTCAAATTGAGGTCGGATTTCAAAACCAATTATATATCCGGACTCAGGGGTGAATAGGTAATTGGATTTTAGTCCGAATTTTGGGTTCGGACCAAGCGGGTCCTGGGTGTTGACTTCTATTGACTTTTTCAATAATGATCCAAATTGAGTCCTATGTTATCGTGCATGATTTCTAAGGCTTATTTTGAAACGTTTGGTTGGTAATTTGCTAGATATTGTTGGTTCGGAGACGTGTTTGAAAGGCAAAGCTGTGATTGAGCTTTGAGTGGCCTTAATTTTTTAGGTAAGTGGCTTGCCTAACCTTGTGAGGGGAGGAGGGAGGGGGGAGGGGGGGGGGGGGGGGGGGGGAGAACTCTCCTTAGAATTTGGTATTGTTTGATATGTGAGCACGTCGTACGTGAGGTGATGAGTGCGTACAGGAGCTATTGTTGAAAAACCCCATTTTTATTAAGCAAATATTTGTTTTTCCTTTAGTTGAGCAACACTAGTATATGTAACTATCCTGTTTAGTTTAGGAAAGCATGCATGCATCTTTAACTAACTTAACATGCCTTAACTACCTATCTGAACTCTGTGTAGCATGTTTTAGTAAAATTACTTGTTCTTCCTTGATTCGGATTTCGTCTAAATTGTGTCTTTCTTGCTATAACTGTTATCTCTTTTTGGTTGAACTGCATATTTAATTTGGGACTACGGAAAGGTATTTCGGAAGATCCCCAGCACTGCATATTTACTTTGGGACTATGCAACAGTATTCCAGGAGATCTCCCTCCGCATTTACGTTTGGGACTACAGGACGGTATCCCGGGAGATTCACTGTTGCTATTGCTATGTTCTGAGCTGTTGTTCTTCTATGCTTATTTCCTAGTTAAAATTTCAGTATTTATTTCTTTACCGTGATACTTCTTTGTGTTAAATTTTATTATATTTAAACTAGTAGGGCCCTTACCTAATCTTGTCACTACTCGATCGAGGTTAGGCTTGGCACTTATTGGGTGCCGTTGTGGTGTACTCATGCCCTTTCCTGTACATGTTTTCATGTGCAGATCCAGGTACTAGCTATCAATATCGGGTCTAATTGTTTAGTTGCTGTTCCAGGAGACTTCAAGGTACATCTGTCGCCTCCGCATATCTCGGAGTCCCCTTCTATCCCCTTATGTTGATTTTCTTCCTGTTTCCACTCTTAGAAGCTTGTGACATTGCGACATTCTAGATCTTGGAAAAAGTGAATATTGTATATCCCAAGCGGCATCGTTTCTGCTTATTTACTACATTCGTTAGTTGTTACCTTTTGTTTCTATTTCATTTTCGCACTATTAGGCTTACCTAGTCGTAGAGACTAGGTGTCGTCATGCCAGTTCACAGTGGGAGAACTTAGATCGTGACATGAAGCTTACGAACAAAAAAAATATTAAAATAGCAATACATGCGTAAAAATAATTGAAAGGTTTAAACCGAGAAAGAGAAAAAACAAGTTTATGCACGTGAAATCAATAAGTAATTGACTTCATATTGTAGTCCTATTGGTAATCAAATATGTACGTATTGTATTTTTTCAACTTTTTTGTCAGATAAAATTTATTATATTCGAATGTTAGAAATTACAATTACACCAACATATTTTCCTAAGAAAATCAACTCAAATCATTAGATCTTGATAAATAGTGGATTGAATTTAAATTCGATATCCTTTTTTGGCCATGAATTAGAGCTTCATGTAGCTGTTATATATTTCTGACTAGAATATCTTTTTAAAAGATTTTATCACTTTTTGAATTGTGGTTGAATAGAATTTATTTGAGTTATATAAAATTATAAAATAAAAGTTAAAGAATTTTTTAGAATATAATAAATATTATTCTCATTTATCTACCTTAAATAAAGATATCATATACCATAAAAGTTTTTCGGATTCCTTATTTGTGATTTAAAAAGGACTTATATAAAAATTTCAAAATTAAAATTATAACTTTTGGTCTTCTAAAAATTTAGGATGAAAGTTGACATTATACCTCCTAAAAATTAATAGCGACAATATAATAATATTTTGCAAAAAAACTAACTTAATTTAAAAAGGTAATACACTGAGACATTGTCACCTATCAGACAATAATTGAATGCAAGTAAGAGAAAAAAACGATAACTCATTTATAATATATTTGATCTTCGACTATTTTGTCTTTATTGCTTCAAATTCATATTTATATTAATTTGATTCTTAATTTTATATCATAAATTGACTTTTTAAATTTCTTTTACCATTAGTGCGCTTCATACAACGATTAGTTTATATACCTTAAAAGATTTTTGTCAACCTGACAAACAAACTTACTTATATAATGAATTATAAAAAGATATTAACTTGAACTCTTTTGCATTAGTTAATTCAAAGACTTAATTATTTATTTTCAACATTAAAGAAAATAAATTAATTTTTATTATCAAATTCTTAATATTAGTTCATCCCAATTTTTAAATTTTTACTATAATTAGAACTTTGCTCAATGTCAATTTTGATTCGTTTTAGTGCTTCCGAAATCATTGTTCATTAGTATGCCAATTTTGATTGGTTTTTGTTTTTCTGGAATTATTGTGCTTTTGACTCCTAGAAAATATTATTAACACACAATTTCTATTGTTCTGAATAATAAGAAAATTTTATAGTTTAATATAGTTTTAAAGCTTTAATATTAATAGACGTCAAATAATTATATTAGAGTGTTCTTGTGTAGTACTACTAATTCACTATTTGGGTCTTCTCCCGTGATTAAACTATGTATTTTATTCGAAAAATTGTAAGAATTTGGTCCCATTGCTATTAAGGCTTGAAATTCGAACTATCTATTTTAAACACCAAAGACTTTAAGAATTATCTTTTTTTTTTTGAAATAAAAAGAATTATTATTGAAATAGAACAAGAAAAAGATTACCTCAGAGCAATTAAAAATAAGATAAAATATATCCCATTAGGACAAATTATCCTTTAACTAAATGAATAGCTTTTAATTATTAGTAAATGTTGTCTATTCTATACTTGTAGTATAGCATTTCTATAACCTACTATCATGTTATTACCTTGTAAGTAGGTTATTTGTATCAGGCTACACAAATTCTGATTCAATAGCCTTATATAATTTGGACACGTGAAAGTGAACAAGATCTCAGTCAGAAATAATTGAAAAGACAAAGACAAAAGCAATATCGGTATAATAATGTAGATGATATGTGGAAAAAGAAGAAAACAATAGACAAAGTGACATAAGGTAGTGCTGAAAGACAACTTGAGTGAAAAAAAAATTGTAAAACAACAAACAAAAGGGAATCTCTGCCCAAGCCATGTGACAATGGAGCCCAATGAAGTACCCGATAAGGCTAAACGATTATAACCTTCTTGAAATATTAATATAACCTTATTTTTGGTATTAGAGCAAGAAGATTTTCTGATAATAAGTTTGTGAAACAACATAATTTTACTAGGTACATAAGTTTCCACAATGAAATACACACTAATGAGTACTCTATTCATTTCATTTCATATTACTTAGTTTAGAACTTGCGGTTTTGAAGATGCCAGGATGTTTCTATTGCTATAAGTGCAATCATCAAGGTTAAACTAAAAAGTTTAAAGTTGAAAGAGTTTCCAAATCTTCAAAAATTTCTTTGGTGCAGTAATATCTAAATCAGCACCGAAGCTTTTCAGGAGTTCTAACTGTCATCTGCTGGACTAAATGCTACTATTGTTGCACCAAATATTTTCTCTGAATCACAAAAATTCAGATTCATTTTCAAGTAGGCAGACAAGGAGGCAACATAGTAACTTGAACACTGTTAGCTATAGGATTTTTAGCATCCACCTTGAGTTTAAGAAATTTAGGAGTTTACAGAGATTACTGAGCCAGATACGAGACCTAGATGACCTATGCAGTAGATGGCCAACTGCAGATGAGAGCTTCAGCAATTAAGCACCAACATGAAGACAACAATTTCTCAGTCCATTATATAGCAGTAAATCAGAATAGACACTCGGATATACATTATTCTATAATTTGCTACACCAAGCATACTTTGCTAAAGTAAACCTCTCAGCTATGCTACGATAAAGAATGTGCTTTACACAGTTACACTGCCAAAATAGAGATTACGATGACTTGGCAATCGAAGACAATCTTCTCTGATGATGCCTTTTCATTCGCCTTCTCAAGGCCCACCTTTCTTTTATATCACGAATATCACCTACTTGGGATTCAACAGAAGATTCCTCATTTACCTTCAAAAATGGGTAAACATCATTGTTGGAAGATCCTCTTATTCTAGCTGCTTCAGCAAGTAAGTCTGTTATAATCATCTCGGTTGTCTTGGTAGTTATTCCTCTAAGATACCAGGAAATGGGTGGAGGAGGTACAATAGCTGGTTGAATGAGTTGCTCCAAGCTAACCGTTGATCCAATCCTTCCTTTTCCTTTAGTGTACGAAATGTAATCTGCTAATGTATTAGGTCTGAACGGATGACAAAGATGATCATCAACAAGCAGGGGTTCCACCCTCCAGCTACCTTCAAATCTTTTCATGAATCCAGTTTTCACTTGCTTGAAGTTCATCTAAACAGACAAAAAAATGAAGTTGAGTATGTAGGAGAAATACCAAAAGCGATAATTGATATTACAGTAGGTAAACATGATATAATTGCAAAATTTCTTGGTCTAGGATAAAGTGAATAATCATGTAATCCTAGTTTTCTTTTCCATTGCAAACTAGCATCAATTAGAAATATGGTGAACCACGATGTCAGGTTTGCTGTTAGATACTATTGTTGCTTTAAAAAAAAGCACTTAATGCAAAGCTCTACCTTTTAGGCATACTATTCTAGTGACTGCAACAGAAGTACCTGCAGTGATCTTCCAAAGACTTTTAGAAGTTCTTTTGTCTAAAAGCACCACTCTCAAACACTTCTTCACCCTATAACTGTGCTAGTATTTACAGTCAAAGGCTCAAATCTAAATTACTCGGAGTGTAAAACGAGAATTTGCAATTTCATGCTGTACAAGGATATTTACTCGCAATATATCAAGGTGAGACAAATGGTTCCAAGTTGTGTGGTTATTTTTGTAAGCTGCCAGTTGGTATAACAGATTGGTATTATCAAGAACACAAACCTGATAGTTTTTCAGCAGCAAGCTTAATGCAGAAATTTACTGGAGTACTGAAAGTTCAATTACTACTGGCCAAGCTAATACTTGCATGATAGGTTTCTCCCTTTCTCCGTTAATTAGTGATATAACAGATAAAAAAACAGGCAATCTGGTCTAACTTATAAAAACTAGCAAATAATCAGTGATCATGTTGGTCATTACTGTGTGGTTTTCTCTGTTCTGGTCCACTAATACATGAACAGCTATAGTTCCTGACCACCAAAGAAATCTCCATATTGCGGCTTGCTCTAACTCCACCACTTGTCTTAAACCTTCATCAACCAGCACCTTCCTTGACACTACTTCCTGATATATGTAGAAAGTTTGCATCAGATTTAGAAGTGAAAGGGCACATAATCATAAAGCTTAACAGAAGAGAGAGATAGAAGAGATATAAAAATGAAAAAACTTTAGTGCGGTCAGTACTACTTTTGTTGAACAGATTGTGGTGAGATGAGGTTTTCCAACATCTTAATGAGCTATCATACCTTTATATTTTTGAAGACTCTTTTATTTTCAGGATCAGTTACAATGTCATACACAGTTTCGGGGGGCAGTCCAACATTAACTTTCACGCTCAGGTTGCAGAGAGAACCTTTGGGTACACTTACCTGCAAGGATTTAACTTCACATTACCTTCTCAAAAAAAAGAAAATGATAAGGCCTCATAAGACAACCAAACATCACAACTAAGCTCTACAATGTACAACACATGTGGTGGTCACGTCTCTGAATATCTGACCTCTTCGAACAAATATACAACAAGAACAACTACTATCATTCCCATGCAAGTTAGAGTTGGCTTAGGATTACTCACTGACCATATCACTTCATTTCAGCTCATCTCAGTCCAATATTATACATAAAAATTAAAACTAAAAAAAAAAGTACTTCCTCATCTCACTATCACATACTTTCCTTTTTAATCTGTTCGAAAAAGAATGGTACATTTCTGTATTTAGAAACAATTTAACTTTAAACTTCACATTTTACATATATGACATAATGTTATACCCACAAATTGTTGTATAGTATATTTTACATGAAGGGCCGGCTTGGCTCAGCGGTAAGCTTGCTTGCCGTGGTGTGTCAGGTCGCGGGTTCGAATCAGCCTCTCTGCAAAGCAGGGGTAAGGCTGCCTAGAGTATTCCCTTCCCCAGACATCCACGAAGTGGGTATTGAACTGGGTCGGCCCTTTTATGTTTTAGACCACAAGTTTCAACGGTCGGTCTTTGTTTCTTAAAATTCGCGCCCAATCAAACACCGTCCCATAAATTGGACAAAGGGAGTACCAGAAGCATTTAGTATTTTCTACTAGCATATAAATCTCTTACGAGACTAAAAAGCTCAAAGTAAACATACCATGACAAAAACTTAATCATAACTAATTGGTGTCGCCTATATTGATCTTGGTTGCACACTTGCGAATCTGTGCATTTGAAGGTCGATACAGGACATGACCAAATCATATAAAGAGATCTTCTCTTATTTTATCCTCAATATGTGCTGCTTGCACCTTCTATCAAATGCGATCATTTTTACTCTTGTATGACTGCGCAGCTATCTTAGTATCCGCATCTCTGCGAAACTCATTTTGCAGATAAGCTGGACTCTAGCAGCCCAACATTCCTCTCATATAACATTGTTGGTCTTACAACTTTGCTATAAAGCTTGCCTACTTTGGTAGGTATTCTTTTATTACATAACACTCCGATACCACTTTTCATTTCAACCATTCTATTATGATTCTATATGTAACATTTTCATCTATCATACCATCCTCCTGGAGCATTCTTAGGAAAAAATATGAACTACGAAACAATCAATCCTCTATGCTCTCCTTTACTTCCTTGTGCGGTGATACTAAATAATTACCCTCCAGATTATATGATAAAACTGGAATTATCTAGAGAAGATTAACATGGCCTCTGCATAAATATAACATGCACAAGACAAGAAACGGCCAAAAAAATTTATTATAACAGAAGACTGACTAATTAAATAGAAAGAAGATCTGTGGGGAGATATGAGTTAATGGACCTAACATTAACTTTACAATATATAGTACATATCTATTTGATGAAATTTTCAAATTTGAAATGTTGAAATCATTCTTCCGAAATACAGCCCGAGAAACACGGAGGTCATATCCCAATAAAGTGTAATGAGGGCCTAGCTTCAGCAGTCCATTCAGTGTTGTCTTAAAGTGCAGCAATAGGAATTTGCACCCGACCAACAAATTGACTAAGTTTTTACCTTTATATCTGGGGGTTGATCAACCCATCTTGGATTTTCTTTCCAAGATTGTAATTGCTTCTCTTTGTCCACATCTATGACTGCAGATGCTCCTCTGTTATTACCTCTCATCATTGATGAGATTGATGTATCATGACCCATTTTCAGTCTTTTGAAATTTGACTACAGCAATGAAGAAAATTTGTGAATACATACTAAAATATACGTCAACAGGTAGAAAGCATTTTGAAGAGGGAAGAACAAACCTTAACACATTCTTGGACCTTTTCCTGGAATCCTGAGAAAAAAGAATGAATCATTGGATGAGCCAATTTATTATGTACATTGCTCGTATTCTCCAATATATCTGTACTCTGACCCTCTGTTCTCATTGAGCAAATTGGAGCCTGAATAATTTGCAAGTATTAGTTTATGCGACATTTTTATATCAGCTCATATACAACAAAATGCAAAATGTTCCTACATTGAATTAAAAGTGCCTTAATTTGTATCATTGCTACAAAACTGAGAAATATAACTTCTCCAATTAGTCAAATATGTATTTGCCTCACATACAAATATGGACTGTTACTGCAAGTATAACCAACTCGAGGGTAATTTAAATCATAGTAAAAAATTGAGTAATAAATTTGAAACATTGACATGTGATACATTCTCTCACAAACTTGTTATTTCCCTATTGGAGTTGGAAAAAAAGGAACTTATGGGATCAACATGGTCCTAAAGTAAAAGGGAACCAGATTAAGTTGTCAGATAACCCTAAAGCAACTGAGTCCAATATGAATAACCTTATCCACACTACCCAAGGCAGAAAAACACTATGTGAATTCCGATTAAGAAACGAATTGTCGTCTAATCCTGTAAAAATGAACTGTAGTGACCACACATTTTCAAGATAAGATTGAAAAAAAGAAAAAAGATGTACCCAACAAATAGCTTGAGCTGAAAATTGAATGATTTAGAGAGGAAATCAAGACCCAGCAATAATTCAACTGTTTTTACGTATTTAGATCAACTTTGGTTAGATGTAAATACAAGTTAGGTAATGTTTAAAAGCTCAAAACTCTAACAAAAGGGCTATAAAGAAAAGATTCACGCATTCACCGAATACAAGGATTTGGATAGACGATGATTTGACAACCAGATGTTCGGATTTGAGCAGCTGGATACTTGAAGCTTATCAACTTGAGAAATTGCCAAGAATCAAGTGAAATCCGATTGAGTTGCGTTTCCTTTTTGATTTATTAAAATTCATTCTACGTGAGCCATACGTTGAATATGCAGCTAAAAGGGTTGGTATTTTTCTTTTTTCAGCTTTCTCGAAATGTTTCTTCCTTTAAATCACTTTTTTACATAAAAAGTAAATTTAACTATGTGTTTGTTTATAGAAAGTAAATTTTTTTACATAAAAAGTAAATTTAACCAGAAAGTTATTCCGGTTGGCTAAGGTGAGGGAGAGGAAGGCGCGGGATCTAGACCAAGTTAGGTGCATCAAGGACGAGGATGGTAGGGTTCTGACGGGGGAGTCGCAAGTCAAGCGGAGATGGCAGGAATACTTTCGAGACCTGCTTAACGAAGAGGGGGATCGAGTCTTAGAGCTAGGGGAGCCGGGGCATTCAGAGTGTCCTAGAGACCTCGGGCACTGCAGGCGCATTAAGGAGGAGGAGGTCTTGAGGGCGTTGCGTAGGATGAGTAGGGGTCGAGCGACTGGGCCAGACGAAATTCCGGTGGAGTTTTGGAAATGCATGGGTAGGTCGGGAGTGGAGTGGTTGTCCAGGTTGTTCAATGTGATCTTTAGGACCAAGAGGATGCCGGAGGAGTGGAGATGGAGTACAGTGGTTCCCTTGTACAAAAACAAAGGGGATATCCAGTGTTGCAACAACTATAGGGGTATCAAATTAATAAGTCACACCATGAAGGTCTGGGAGAGGGTGATCGAGGCGAGGGTGAGGGAGATGTCATCTATATCTGTGAACCAGTTTGGTTTCATGCCGGGTCGCTCTACTACAGAAGCTATCTACCTTGTGAGGAGGGTGGTGGAACTGTTCAGGGATAAGAGGAAGGAACTGCATATGGTGTTTATCGACTTGGAGAAGGCGTACGATAAGGTCCCTAGAGAGGTTCTGTGGAGATGCTTGGAGGCGAAGAGCGTGCCGGAAGCCTACATCAGAGTGATCAAAGACATGTATGATGGAGCCAAGACTAGGGTTAGGACGGTGGGTGGCGACTCGGACCATTTTCCGGTGGTTATGGGGCTACATCAAGGATCTGCGTTAAGCCCTCTCTTATTTGCCTTGGTAATGGATGCTCTAACTCGCCATATTCGAGGGGATGTGCCATGGTGTATGCTCTTTGCTGACGACATAGTCTTGATAGACGAGACGAGGGCTGGTGTTAATGCGAGGTTGGAGGTCTGGAGACAGACCCTCGAGTCTAAGGGTTTTAAACTAAGCAGGTCTAAGACAGAATATCTAGAGTGCAAGTTTAGCGCCGAGTCGAGCGAAGTAGGCTGGGACGTGAAGCTGGGATCTCAGGTCATAGCCAAGAGGGACAGTTTCAGATATCTTGGATCAGTGATTCGAGGGGACGGAGAGATTGACGGGGATGTCACTCACCGTATAGGAGCGGGGTGGTTGAAGTGGAGGCTCGCATCAGGAGTCTTGTGTGACAAGAAAGTTCCACAGAAACTCAAGGGGAAGTTTTATAGAGCGGTGGTTAGACCTGCCATGTTGTATGGGGTGGAGTGCTGGCCTGTGAAGAACTCTCATGTGTCCAGAGAATGAGAGTTGCGGAGATGAGGATGCTCAGGTGGATGTGCGGGCTCACCAGATTAGATAAGATTAAGAATGAAGTTATTCGGGAGAAGGTGGGGGTGGCCCCAGTGGATGAGAAGATGCGAGAAGCGAGACTCGGGTGGTTTGGGCATGTGCGGAGGAGAAGCCCTGATGCACCGGTGAGGAGTTGTGAGCGACTGGCGGTGGTTGGCGCGAGTCGAGGGAGAGGGAGGCCTAAGAGGTATTGGGGTGAGGTGATTAGGCAGGATATGGCTAGAATGGGGATTTCCGAGGACATGACCCTCGATAGGAAAGTTTGGAGGTCTAGTATTAGGGTTGTAGGGTAGGGCCTTCAAGAATTCTTAGTACTTCTGTTAGGGGCTGAGTGGGGTTTGGTAGCGATCTCTATAGTTAATTAATGTATTGTGTTGTGCCTCTTATGGTAGTAACCGATTGGTATTATTGCATGTCATTCTACTTTTGGTTTTATGTTTAGATAATTATTTATTTGATTTATCCCGGATTTACTAACATTGTTTTGTTTTGTTTTGTTTGTTGATTTTCTCTCTCTTTTTTGAGCCGAGGGTCGGCCGGAAACAGCCTCTCTACCCTTTCGGGTAGGGGTAAGGCCTGTGTACGTATTACCCTCCCCAGACCCCACTTTGTGGGAACATACTGGGTAGTTGTTGTTGTTGTTGTTGTGTTTGTTTATAGAATTAAGAGATTTTGAAAATCAAAACTTCAAATTCCAAATATAGTTTAAAACCTCTTTTTGGATCAAATCGAGACTTTTTATCATGTCAAAGCTTGCCTTAAAATTTATGTAAAAACACATATCAATTTCAAATCAAACTTCATCCAATTAACTTTTTAAAAAAATATTTGAAAATTTATAACCAAACGTTTCCTTAACTTCCCTTTTCGGAATATTTCCCTAACTTTTACGAGAGTGAAGTGAATACCATATTTTCTTTACAAATCCATCACAATTTTGTAATGGACCTGTTGTATGGGTCAAAATCTGATTAAGAGAATCTAGCACGAGGAAAAATTACTAAGAGGTGATTAGGCCGAGGTTGAATGAAAGGTTAATGGAATTTAGTGCCAAGTTGTTGGTCACAACCGAGCTCAAATGTTTAAGTCAATAGTAACGGCTAGTTTGTAATAGGATATTTGGGAAAATATTCTATGTAAATAGAAAGGTGAGGATAAGGTAGGAGGAAGGTAATTATATGATAAGAACTCCATTGAAAAGTTGACTCTCTTGTAAAATACAAATATTACTTTTCCAAAGAAATTCGATTTTTTGTTTATTCTATATTTCTCACATCAAAATCAAGAAAGCCTCCAACATTCCCATAGTCATTTGTCTTATATCATTGTCACAGGGAGGAATCATCCACCTCATTCAATATTGGGTGAATCATTCTCTCTATTTACATTTAGTGTCATTTGTTATATTAATTGCTTATCATTATTCTCATTCGATTAATGACCGTACCATTTAATGTGTATTGCGTTAAATCCTTTTTAACGTGGTCCCACGGTATCCGCATAAATCTATTTTAGATCCAAGATTATTATCTTTAACTAGGATTAGCCCTTTATCTTTTTACTTAATTAGTTTAACAAAAAGTCTCGGACTTTTTGGTCAAAAAACACCTATCCTTTATGAATATTCTGTCACAAATATGTATTTGTCTAGTTATAAATTGGCAAAATAACCCTGTCAATTATGACAATAAGCAAATAGATATACGAGATCAATTCATCAAACAAGCAATTTAAAAAGGTGAAATTTAGCTCAAGTGCTACAAGACTCAAGATGAGAGAGCAGATATTTTGACAAAGCCACTTCATACGGATCGATTTTTTCTATCTTCGAGAGTTACTTGGACTTGTAAAATAATTGCGTTAAGAAGAAATGTTAAGATTAGTGCACTTTTAATTGTATTCAACTTCTAGATTATTTAGAAAAAATTTAGCTAGTCAGTATAGAATAGAGCAAGTTTGAGGTAAAAATAGCACACACTAGTCAATGTTTGGACTGGTATTTAAAAATAGCAAGCGTTTGCAAAGTTATTGAAAATAATCATTATTTTACTGCAACACGAAAAGTTCCAGCATAATATACTGGAGATCAATGCTCCTGTGTATGAACTTCCAGCATATTATGCTGGAACTCTAACATGCGAAAAGTTCTAGTATAATATACTAGAATTACAGTATATTATACTGGAGTATTTTTCCGAATTTTGAATAGTATATTCGTTCAGATTTATCTTTACATGAAAAGTGACTAAATTTCAGTTAAAATATCACGGTATAGCCAATTTTCTCACTAGTCAATGAAAAATAGTCACCGTTTACCAAGTCAATAAAAAAGAACCACTATTTTGCTGCTATAGGGACCGATCCAGTATAATATACGGGAGTTCTGGTGCATTTGTCTACGAACTCCAACATATTATGCCGGACCGGTATACTTTGCTAACTCCTGTAAAATTTGCGGAAGACTGGAGCACCAGTGCTTCAAACTCCAGTATATTATACTAGACAATTATACTTTCTGGAACTCCCGTAAAATTTGCGGGCGTATTTTTTCGAATTTTAAATAGTGTTTTTGCTCAGATTGAAAGTGACTAAATTTCAATGACTTTTAAAACTTGACTATTTTTCAACGACCAGTGATAAATCTGGCTATTTTTAAATTTCTCCCTAAATTTCATTTACTTTTAAAACTGTGGCTACTTTTGAATGGTCATTTACAAATCTAACTTTTTTTTTAAATTCTCCACCAAGTTTGAAGTCAATAAAGAGGGTAGTAAAAGTTTGTTAAATGTTTCGAAGTAACTTTTGTTGTTTCAAGTTCCTATACACGCCTAGAATGCTCCTGAGAATAGTATAAATAGGAGAACTTTGTAATTCCGATGCAACAGAAATAAGATTGTCAGAGAAAATTCCACTCCAAGGTCTACTCTTTCTTAGCTCTCCTCAAAATAACTTCCTTCAGGTGTAAACTTCAGCACCACAATAACAACGTATCTAATCACAAGTAGGATCTCGGTGAGTACGCCACCATACTCCTACCTCTGCAAGTTGAGAAACCCGTCATTTCTTGAAATTTTGCCTACCATATCTCTACCTCGTGCAAGTCGTAGAGAAACCTTCATTTCTTGAAATTTTGTGTTTCAATCAAATACTGCTAGATGTGGAGTCCTTTCAACTGCTCTTAGGTTCTTACCTTCTTCAGCATCAGACAATGGAACACCAAGCCACGGATTTCCTTGAAGTAGCCAGACATAAAGTCGTTTGAGCCATTTGAGGAGTCAAGGAATGAGGAATAAAGTGCTTACAATCTAGAATTCTTCTTGAAGTCGGGATTACACACCTCATCTAAAAGCCAAGGAGTGCAGAATACTATATTATTTTAATGGGCCAGCCGGATTCGTTTCACCAACCCAGGAGCATGATCATAGACCAGAATCAAAACTTGGGGTCCGATTCATAAGTTTAAAGTGGAGACAGAAAGTGATTTACGTCGTGCCGCGACGTTAAATCAAGCGCTTGTTGGGAGGCAACCCAGCTTTATTGCTTTCTTTTATTTTTTTATATTTTTAATTATATTATTTTTGTAGTGTCAATTTTTTTTATTTTCTAGGAGCATGGAAAGCACATGTATTGGAAGGATGTACCAACAAATGCAATGGTTGGAACTAAGTGTGAGGTACCCGCATGAAGGACCAACCTGGGATAAGTCTGAGTACCCCATGAACTGCTAGTGCTTCGGCCTTTGGCCTATCAGGGAGTTTTTTTACCCTCTTATATGTATGGATGTGCATTGGGGACAATACATAATTTTAAGTGTGGGGTGAGGAGATTGTCGAGGTGACTTTTCATGCTACTTTAGCTATGTTTTTTTTAAAGATTGGACTTTTCCTTATGACGGATCTTCTAGACAGTTTTTTTTGAGGGAAGTAAGTCTAAAGAAAATACCAAAATGATTTTTTTATTTTGTTAGGTAGTGTATCAATTATCCTTGGTTTTTCTTTAAACCACGGTTCTTTTCCATGGGTTTTATTTGAACCGGGTGTAGTTAGTTAGTTTTTTTTTTTTGGAAGTTGGAGCCAATGTGTTGTGTTATGAATTGAAGCGATATCTCTCGACTTTGTTATGCCTTGAGAATAGTGAGTACTTTGGTTGTGACGCTTAGGCTCAGTTTTTGGCTCATGTAGAAGTACCTTAAATTGTATTATCTTAACTTTGCGTAACTGCTTTGACTAGAGTGTCTGTGAATCCAATCCTGAGTGAGTTATGTGTCATGTGTGTGTAAGGTTTTGTATTATTCAGTGCATTGCATTTGATGCCTAGAACTTGTCCCGTATGTTTGCAAAACGAAATAGTAGTTTTGTTCAGTCTTGGAAGTGATATAGGCATTAATCGTGAGCCATATATACATATTTTACCCACCTAATTATTATGTATCGTAATTAACCCCTTTGAGCTTGTAATCCTGTTTCTTTGGCCACATTACAAGCCTTACCCATTTGTTTGAATTAATCATCTATTCGAACTTTTTCACCTCTCATGAGCACTTGAATGTTATGAACTTTATAAAAGTTAAAGTGTGGGGTGGTTGGTTTGACTTTTGAGTGGAACTAATTGAATAAGGAGAAACGTGCACTGTGTTGAAAATAAAAGAAAAAATTACAAGAAAATACACTTGACATCAAACCATAACAAAAAATAGCCCATATTTTTAAGTTTTATCTTACATAGCCCATATTGTAAATATTTTAAAATCACTAGCAAACTCAAAATTTATAGAGTTAAAATTGTGTTCTTACAAGCATTGCATTCAATCTCTTTTCTTCTCACTCCTTCTACATATGCTGGCCATCTGCTATTATTGATTCTCACATGTGTCATCTTGTTGCAAAGTAAGACAATTGAAGAGTAAAAGTTCACCATTGAAGGCTATTCAAAGCTTTGCTTTTGAAAATTGGATTTTTTGAGTTTGTTAGTTGTTTGGGTTGGGTGTTGTTCTAATTGATTAGAAATATTATAAGGAGTTCAAACTTTCAATTTGAAATAATTGTGAGTAGATTTGAACAAGATTTGAGTTAAATTTTAGAAAAAACACAAGGAAGAAGATGCAGTCAGTTTTTTGTATAATTATGTATAATAGTAATATGGATGTATAAACACATCTTATACACTATTATACACTTTTATACACCTTTATACAAGCGTCTGTAGACGAACTTCTTCCACAATTTTCAGTTATAATTCTTGTTCAAAACAGTTGAGATCTCCATTAAATGACTTCAAATTTTATATACAACCTCCTCATACTATTTCTAGCAATTCTAAATAACACCCACTCTAAATTTCTCACAAAATCAAATTCAAAATCTAAACCCACATATTTAAGCTTGTTAAAATTTAATTTTCACCATTTAAATAGATTTTGTTTGTTGAACTAATATTTGAGTTATAATTGCTGATTCGAAAATTAACTTAAAAGCATGAGCAATATTTCTTAAAAATTAAATAGTAATTTTGAGAATTTATTGTAGTTGGATGTAGAATCTTAGCCTATTATTTTTGGGTTAGTTAGTTGTAAATTGAAATATGGGCTATAAAATTGAAAGGTAGAAATCCTAGTTATTTATATGTGAAATTTTCCCAAAAAAAAAAAAGGAAGAGCCACTTGAATTAAAAAAAAATATATAGTTGGATTGTTGTGAAAAAAAATGAAAAATTCTTTGATAAGTGGTGGCTCTTGACGTAAGTGTGCTTAAATAAGAATGGGGTAATTTATATTGATGTGAAGGTGGAATTTTGGTTTGACATAAGTATGGGGTTTGAATGTTAAAATGTATGTATTAAAGTGCTTAGGGAGGTGTAGTCACTCTTATATCTAAATGTATCTTACCCGTCCCGTAGCCTACATTACAACCAAATAAAGTCCTAATTAATCCAAGATTGAATGAGCTTGATTAGTATAGTAGTACACTACGGGCAAGCTTATGGTGCATCTTTTGTGGCATATAAATGTTATTTCTGAGAGTGAGTGAATTCTTTCTATCTTGAGTTCCTAAGTGTTCTTAAATTTTATTGTGTGGAACTACTCTCTTGTATTGTGAGGGCACTTGATTCATGAAGAAAGGTAATGTCAGTGACTTCTATATTAGAGTAAGTAAGTGAGTTGTGAATAATGCGTGGTACTTGTGAGTCAAATCTTGAGGTGAAGATGTTATGCTATTGTGCTTAGTCTATTTTAAATACTCTTGGTGTGATGAGTTAGGAGAAATGCTTAAAAAGGTCGTGTCTATAAACAAGAAATGTAGTTTGATTGCTCGAGGACGAGCAATGATTTAAGTGTGAGGTGTTGATGATAAGCTATAATTACGTATTTTAGTCACTTATTACACTCTGTACTTTAATTGAGTTTGAGCTTTAATCGCTAGTGTTTTCACTAATTGTGTGTTTTATGTCTTATAGGTGTGATTTCGATTTTTATAGATGTTATGGAATGAATTTAAATGATTTGAAGCTTTGAAGTCTGAGTAAAAGCTCAAGGAATTAAGTCGGGATCTCGTTCGGGGGTCAAATTTAATAGTTGAGGACAAACGAAGACTCGATGAGGCATATTGCGCACTGACTAGTAATTTGGACATAACTTTTTGCTCAGAACTCCGTTTTGGCTCCATAATATATGGTTGGAAAGCTAACTCAAAAGGCTACAACTTTCATATTTTGAGTTTTTCCAAATTCTAAACAAAACAGGATGAAATACCGCGGTTTCACCGCGACCGAGGTAGAACCGCGGCAGAAAATCAAAGACCATGTTTGGCCGCGGTTCTACCGCGTTTTGGCCGCGGTCGCGCCGCTCCAGGCGTCAAAAAGAGTCCTATTTCGTCTGGGACAAGTTTATTTCAGCCCTACACTATTCCAACTTGTAAGTATTGCAGGGAAGAAATGAGGATCATGATTTTGTAAACTATTGCCTTCACCCCCAGCAGGTATTCTCAGAACCTGGAAACAGGAGAAATCATGATTGACTAACCACAAAATAATTTCACAATATATTTTATTTATAATGTTAAACATAATAGTGTTATTATAAGACTCTTTTGATTTCATTTCCTCCTCTTCAAGCTCCTTTTCTTCTGCCTCTGCATCTATGTTGCATCCCTTGTTCTCTTCCATAGCACATTTGGGGTGGAGATTAAAATCTCACTCTTCACAATAGAATGACCACACTCGTTCGTCACCATTGCATCCATCACAGTTATAAAAAGAACCGCTTTGTACGTACGAGTTCATGCTCATGGAGAACGTCATTCAGATTCTCAGGCCACCCCTTTGACATCTCCTCATACTGTGCATCAATCTCCTTCATGCGCTTCTTTGTGAATGGATAAGCAACAGCGCCATGACACACAACTAGATTTCTGGCTTCAGTTGTAACAGTCCTGACTGTTGGCCCAATGGCAACCAACATGGGGATACCACGAACTTTAAACAGATTACTCAATGATGCCTTCCTTTCATCACCAAAGGGAAGGCTAGCCACAGCATTGTGGCAAAAAACTCATCAAAGGAGGCATGATCTCTGTCGCTAGATATGAATATAACTTCTAAAGCATCATCATTCACTTTAATCTTGTCATATGCTTCTCTAAGCTTTGGTAGGAAAGCACGGCACAGAGGACACCAGTGTGCAGAAAAGTGAAGAACATTCTTCCCAACAAGATCAGACACTGGAATCTACAAAAAAAAAAAAAGATCTGTGATGACTGACTGAAATTCCTGGAAACGGCCTCTCTGCCCTTGGGGTAGGGGTAAGGTTTGCATACATATTACCCTCCCCAGACCCCACTTGTGTTGTGAGATTATAATGTTGTTGTTGATGACTGACTGTAATTGTGGGAATGCAGGCAAAGACATCAACAGAAATGGGATGGAAGCTGTTTTGCAGTATGATTGGCAAAGAAAAATACATGAAAGCACATCTCATGTCAAAGTCAGAAAGAAAGATGATAACTCGACTAGCAAAGTCAAGAGTTATCAAAAAGTCATGTTAATATAACTAGGGTTACCAAATTATGAAAGTAAACAAGTATCTCACCTTAGCACCATCCTTCCCAATAACAAAATCACCATCTCCTGAAACCAAAATTGACTCAAGTGTCTGCGCTTCTCGTTTAGTTTTCTCTATCTTCTCAAGTTCAGCGAATCTCTCAGGTGTAAAAGGGTATGCTTGGATACCGTGCTCCACTGTGGCTTCAGCAACATTAGAATGAAGAGTCTTCCCATCTGGTGAAATGATCACCAATGTAGGAAGTTCAGATAGTTCAGCTTCTCGCAGCTCCTGTCCTTTAAGGGAAGTGAAAACCAAGGCAAGTTAGCAAATGCTTGTTTGAATGACTCTTCATCATCATCAAGCGGAATCATCACAATCTCAAAAGTTTTCTCCCAGTTCCTTCAACTTTTTAATACACTTCAACCAACTTTGGAGTGAAAGAAAGGCATCCATTGAATGCGGCCAACGAGAAATAAAGGCCTACAGTCTTGCCTTCAAGCTCACAAACAGCTACCCGATAGATATTAAATCATAGTGAAACAGCAGTACGAATTAAACCATAAAGAACATAGTGTAAGGAACTCAATAAGGTACAGCAATGTGAACTGACCTTCCTCCCATCAGCGGCAAATACAAAGTCTCGTGACTGTGAGAGTAAGATAGATTTCAAGGATTGATCCCTCTTAGCTGCTTCTTCCCGATCTTTAATTTCTTTAACCCGTTCAGGAAGTAAAGGGTAACTTTCCACCCCATACTCAAGGATGATCTCAACCCCACCATCAGTCAATACCTTCCCGTTTTCATCCAGGATCACTAGGTGGGGTATTCCTTTAACAGCAAACAGCTCATCCAGACGTTCACGGATTTCAGAATCAGAGAAAGGGGCCACAAGCCATAACATTTTGGATAAGTAACCCATGAAAGACTCATCGTCCTCATCAGCAGAAAGGAAAACAACTTCAAGTTCTCCTTTGGGAAGGAGCTCATTGTACACCTCTACCAAATTTGGGGAGAAACGTTGGCATGGACCACACCATGATGCCGAAAAGTATAACCCAACTCTTTCCCCCTACTTGAAGTATCAAGTTTAACCTAAAATTTTGAAGACAATGAGAAGCTTGGATTGTTGATAAATATAGTTGATCAACTCTGTTAATGATTTGAAAATCCACCTAATTCTTTTTTATCATATGGAAGTGATACAAACAGAATATAACACAACGTATGACAAGCAAATACGGTACTCCCTCCATCCCAATTTGTTTGGCATAGTTTGAATAAACACGGAGTTTAAGAAATGAATACATGAGCTAAATTGGTATAAATACCAAAAGTACAATGATAGCAAATGAAATCTTTTTGTATACAATGATCCCATGACAAATTATGTCAACCGAAAAAAGGAACGTTAAAGTTACAAGTTTCTAAATACAAAAAGGTTTCATTCTGTAACAGCCCAAATATTGTCCGCTTTGCGCCTAGGCTCGCACAGCTTAAAACGTGTCACTGGGATCTAATACTTGCGTACTGGTATACCCAACATCTCTCACGTGTTTTGTCGAAGTGGGATTCGTATGGGGTGTCATATACACCCCTCCTTAGGTATTGTCCTTGGTGAGGTTTGCCCCATTACCTTCTCAAAGATGTGGGATCAACTCGGTTGGCTGCTGAGATTTGCCCCACATCGTTCAAAGTTGCAAGCGGAATAGGTTTAACATCATACTTTGTCACATCCCAAACTACCCCCTAGACGTGATTAGCACGCAGGTCATATTCCATATATTTAACTATTTATACAAGCACTGAGAGAAAATAAGTGCATGTCCAAGCAGATTTTATTTTGTAGCTTGATTGTAGCAATTACTGATTTCTTTTCCTAGATTAGCCATAGGATTCATTCTATAAATGTCAGTACTCTTGATGTGAATAAATATACAAAAATACAAGAAGCTCTTTCTTCTTCTTGGTATCAGAGCCTCTACTGCCATTTTGAGGTGAGTTTCCTCCCTCAGCAACACTATAGGGTTCCAGTTCTTTGAAAGAGGTCAAGACCGGCGATTTTTTCTGGAATTCTTTTGCTCCTTTCAAGTCGCCAGCACATTTCAACCCTACCCCAATTGCAAAATTTTTTTTCTATCACCGAAGGTATGGTTTCAGCCTCTCAGTTCCTTTTTTTCCGAGCGAAGGTTGCTGCTGCTTTTTTTTTTCCACTCATTCTTGGAGTTCAGGTTTGGCTTCTGGACTACTACTTAAGAAATAATGGGGGACACTAAATCAACAAATAATTCTCTTTCACAAATAGTTAATTCTGTTTCACAAGTTGGCGTCGTTAAATTGGATGGGGCTCGTACATATCTTGCTTGGTCAAGATCTTGTTTGCTTTTTATTGAGTCCAAAAAGTTGCTTAGTTATATTATGGGAGAAAAGAAAGCACCTGTTGTGACTGATGCTAGCTATAGTAAGTGGGATTCAGATAATTCCCTAGTTATGACATGTCTTTTGAATACTATGCACCCTCGAATTTCTAAAAAGTATTTATTGCTTGATACTGCCTGGAGTTCCACGAAGTGCACTTACTCTTGTAAGGGACATGACGCTCAGGTCTTTGAAATTCGAAATAAGAGTCATGCCACTAAAGGTGAGTTGACTATCACTGACTACTATTCCGAGCTAATTGGATTATGGCAGGAAATTGACTACTATCAGGATCTCCAAGCGAAGTGTACTGCTGATGCAGTTCTCTTTCAAGAATTGGTTGAAAAGGAAAGAATATATGATTTTTTGGCCGGTTTGAACCCAGAGTACGATTAGATCAGGGTTCAAGTACTTGGTAAAGTTCTTTTTCCTTCTCTTGAGGATGCATACTCTTATCTTCAAGAGGAAGAGAGCCGACGAGAAGTCATGCTTTATTCCGCACCAACCGAAAAGTCTGGGTTAACTGTGTCTCATGAGCAAACAAAGGCGTTCACTTCTGATAAAGATCACTTGCACTATGAATACTGTGGAAAGTCAAAGACATACAAAAGAGACATGCTGGAATCGGTATGGTAGACCAACTAGAGGTCGTGGAGGCAAGAGTGTCAGTCTATCAAGGGGTCAAGCTAATATTGCAAAAAAAATTGGAAACATTCATAGAAAATACAATAGGAGAAACTTCGTCTTCGGAAAAAGTTCGGCACCTTCGTCGTCTCCCGAACAAACTTGACACTTCTAATGTTGGGACTTTCAATTATGTGCAGTCAGGTATTGCCTTTAATGCTCATCTTAATTCTCGGATTATTGATTCTGGTGCGAATAGACACATGGCAGGCACCTCTAAAAGCTTTCGAAACTACTCTCCTAGTCCCAAATGGGGGTGTGTCAGAATAACCAATGACTCTCTAACTCCTGTCTCAGGAACAGATTTTATTATCTGTACACTTGATATTACATTGTCATCCATTCTTCATGTACCTGAGTTTCCCGTTAACTTGTTATCTGTTAGCGTCATCACCAAACAACTAAAATGTAGTGTCGAGTTCTTCCCTGATTATTGTGTGTTTCAGGATCTTCAAACAAGAAAGAGGATTGGCAGTGGTAGATTGCATGATGACTTATATTGGATTGATAGAACTCGAGCCTTTGGTCAAGCCTTTTTTGGAGAAAATAAGAATGCCAACCAAGAAGTAATACAGTGGCATAGATGGTTGGGGCACCCATCTTTTTTTGTTCTAAAGAAATTATATCCTAGTTTGCTTTCTAGAACTGAGTTTGAATCTTTGTCTTGTAATGCTTGTCAATATACCAAGCACACTAGAAACTCTTATCCTTTAAGTGATAATAAAAGTACTATCTCTTTTTCGACTATTCACTCTGATGTATGGGGTCCCACTCAAATAGTTTCCTTGTCTGGTAGTCGATGGTTTGTTACTTTTATTGATTGTTGCACTAGGATGACTTGGGTATAATTGTTAAAGACAAAAAATGAAGTCTTTTCCTATTTTCAATCGTTTCATAAGATGATTTGTACCCAATTTGAGGTTAAGATAAAAATCTTGCGAACTGACAATGGCACAGAATATACGCGTAAAGATTTTGGTGCTTATTTGGAGTCTTTTCGGATAATCCATCAAACTAGTTATCCTTATACTAGTGCACGAAATAGGGTTGCTGAAAAGAAAAATAGGCATTTGTTAGAAGTGGCACGATCTCTAATGTTTGCTATGAATTTACCAAAACCTTACTAGGGGGATCTCTAGTAGTTGTCTACCTTATAAATAGAATGCCACTTAAAAGCTTCAATTTTCAGAGTCCTTTGGAAGCTTTGAAGAGTAAGAATGATTATCTTGTTCCTCTGAAGGTGTTTGGTTGTGTTTGCTTTGTTCACACTAGGAGTTTGGGAAAATTTGATTCTAGAGCTATTAAATGTGTCTTTATTGGGTATTCTCCAACACAGAAAGGGTATAAATATTATCATCCTCCTTCTAGGAGATCCTTCGTCAGCGTAGATGTTACCTTTCGAGAATCTGAGTCCTATTACAATAAACCACCATCACCTCTTCCGGGGGAGAGCTATAAGGATGAAGAGATGATTGCCATTGTTGAAATGATTCCCACTGTTGAAGCCACTAAGACAGGAGAATGTGAAATTAAAGAAAGAATTCAAGGGAGACTATTGGACGTTTGGATAAACCTGATTTGATGACTTATTCAAGAAAAAAGGAGAGCTTAAGAAGTCATCATGCAATCTACTGAAGCTCAACCCTCTTCTGTTGTTGAAACCTCTTCTACCTATGAGTTATCTACATTTCCTAGTGAATTAGATTTACTTATTGCTCACAGAAAAGGAGTGAGATCTTGCACCAAACATCCTTTATCTAACTTTGTCTCCTATAATTCCTTATCTCCTTCCTATAGAGCTTTTGCCTAGTTTATTTCTTCTGTCTCTATTCCCCAGAATTGGAGGGAATGAAGGCCTTGTCAAAGAATGAGACTTGGGATCTTGTCACTTCACCACTAAATAAGAAATTGGTTGGCTGTAAATGGGTCTTTACTGTGAAGCACAAAGTTGATGGTTCGATTGAAAGATTCAAAGCAAGACTGGTGGCTAAGAGGTTCACTCAAATTGATGGAGTGGATTATCAGGAGACATTTGCCCCTATTGCAAAAATGAACACTATTAGAATTCTTTTGTCTTGTGCGGGGACTTACAACAGTTTGATGTGAAGAATACATTTCTTCATGGCGACTTAGAATAAGAGGTGTATATAGAGATTCCTCCTGGATTTGATACTGCACAGAGTCAAAGAAAAGTGTGCAGACTGAAGAAAGCCTTGTATGGACTAAAGCAATCTCCAAAAGCTTGGTTTGATATATTATGCAAAGCAATGATCTCCTTCGATTACCAACAAACTAATGGCGATCATACCCTCTTCATGAAACACCAAAAGGGTAAACTCTCTCTTCAAATAATTTATGTTGTGAGTTCGAGTCTCCCCAAGAGCAAGGTGGAAAGTCCTTGGAGGGAAGGATGTCGGGGGTCTATTTGGAAACAACCTCTCTACCCTAGGGTAGGGGTAAGGTCTGCGTACATACTACCCTCCCCAGACTCCACTAAGTGGGATTATATTGGGATGTTGTTGTTGTTGTTGACACAGTAATGTCAGGGAAAGACAATGAAGAGATGGCCCGATTGAAGAAGTTGTTAGCCCAGGAATTCGAGATCAAAGATCTAGGGAAGTTACAATACTTCTTGGGAATTGAGGTTGCTAGATTAAAAAGAGAAATCTTTATTTCTCAAAGGAAATATATCCTAGATCTCTTGAAAGAAACTGGTATGACAGTTGCAACCCAATAGAATCTCCCATTGAAAGCAATCACAAGTAACAAACTGGGGTTGGAAAGTCAATTGATAAGTAGAGATATCAGAGGTTGGTTGGAAAACTTATTTATCTCTCACACTAGGCCAGATATAGCATATTCAGTTAGCATAGTGAGTCAATTCATGCATGATCCATAAGATCCTCATATGCAAGTTGTCTTTCATATTTTGCGGTATCTGAAGTCTGCACCGGGAAAGGGTCTACTTTTCTCCAAACATGGTCACCTCCCGATAAAAGCCTTTATAGATGCGTATTCGGCTAAATCTCTAGATGATAGGAGATCTACATCTGTTTATTGTACACTCGTGGAAGGGAATGTAGTTACTTGGATAAGCAAGAAACAAAATGTAGTTGCCAGATCCAGTACAGAAGCAGAATATAGAACAATGGCCCAGGGTGTTTGCAAACTGATTTGGCTACAAAAGTTAATGGATGAATTGAGATTGTCTGAGGCAAGGAAGCTTTTGTTATATTGCGACAACAAGGCTGCAATTAGTATAGCTCATAATCCTGTTCAACATGATAGAACAAAACATGTTGAAATTGATCGACATTTCATCAAAGGAAAGATTGTTGGTGGTACCTTGAGTTTGCTTCAAGTATCGTCAGAAAAGAACTAGCAACTAGCGACATCTTTGCACCAACTTGACGGGGAGTGTTGATTAGTGTAATTAGTAGAAAGATTTGGTTAGATTAGATTTTATTCTCTAGCCTAAATATAGGCAGATTTTATTCTGTAGTTTGATTGTAGCAATTACTAGATTTTTTTCCTAGTTTAGCCATAGGATTCATTGTATAAATGTCAGTAATCTTGATGTGAATAAATATACAAAAATACAAGAAGCTCTTTCTTCTTCTTGAAATCATCTAACTCAACGATCACTGAAATAATAAAACTCTAGCCCAAATGATTGCTACGCTAAGACTTAGGAGCATATAATAAAGTTACATGACTTTAACCGCAGGCATGCAAACCGAAAGCAAAGGAAATAATTGGCATAAACTAGATAAAGTTGAAAAGATGGCCTCCGCGAACAATGTGGTGACTCACCTCAGCAACAGAAACAACCCTAGCGAATTCGTCAGTTATTAGCTCTATCGTCTGCAACAGCATACATAAATATAATCTAGTAAGATCCTTGACCCGCCCCTTTGAATACTCGTGGAACAAATGTTAGAAAATACAAACACAACAAAAATTATGTATGTATTATAATATATCGCGAGTCTAATTAAAATATTCAATCGAGCCTACCACTTCTCATAAAATTTTACACTAAAGACTTGTCATATTGAGCAGTGGAGGAAATTAACCTTAACACTCCAACGAGTCTACGGCAGCATACGCTATGCTCCAATATCACAACAGCATACATAATGCCCCAAGTATATTACGACAGCAATGAAATAATATTGAACACTCTAATGCGAAGCCACGCCACACAACCAATCAATCATTAAATTATTTTAGTATTTTAAATAAAATAGTATATTCACAGCTGGTCACAGACCACCCATGCCAAGCACAAGCATGTCCCAATTCATGGACCAGATAGACAAAATATAACTTAAAGTCTCACTTACCTTGCTAATGACAAACATTTGTAAACCTTGCAACATCTAGAACACCATTCAAACGGCCTCAATCTATGCAAAATATTAATTAATATTATTAATTATGCTAGTCGGGGTCAAATCTCAATCTCCCCAGCTTAAAAAAAATCTTAATATTTTACACCTTAATAAAAATAGGCAAAATACATAGTTTACCCATCAACCTTGCAGTGAAAACCCTGTTACACACCTCTCTGTCATGGAAAACCTTTTATACACTCAACCTTTCGAAAGTGTGTCTAAGATACACCACTTTTCTACTTCACCAATTTTTCAAATAATATGAAAGGCATGCCCTAATAGGGTCGTGACACGTGTCATTGACTTTAAAAAAGGGGAAAATATTAGAGATTAAAATTAAAACCCATCTTCTTCATCTTTCCATTTTCTATCTTAAGTACCATTGTTGCTACTATCATGGTTCTTTGTGAGAAAGTTTCCAACACCAAAATTCAACCACACTATCTAAACAACTAGCTGAAAATAATCAAGCAACAAATTGAGTTCAATAACCCATTAATCAACAAGATAACAACAACAACAACAACAACCCAGTATAGTCCCACAAAGTGGGATCTGGGGAGGGTAATATGTAGACATGCCTTACCCCTACCCGAAAGGGTAGAGAGGTTGTTTCCAATCGACCCTCAGCTCAGGGAAGTAAAGGAAAAGCAAAACAAAAACAAAAGAGCATTAGTAACTCCAGCGGAAATCGCATAAATAATTCACTAAACATAAGAACCATAAATAAAATGGCATGCAACAATATCAAACAGGAACTACCATAAGGGGGACACACTCCAATACACAAATCATCTATGGAGAGCCAACAACACCCAATTGAATTTTCAAGCTTTTTTCTAGTTTTTTTCATCAAACCTTCAATAGTAATGTTAAAGCTTTTAAATCTATCACAAATAAATAGTTTTCACAATATTTGGACAACAAACCAACAAAATGCGCCCGAGTACAGATCTAAAATTGATATGTTCTTTCAAATATTCTATTTAAGGAAGAAAATGGGGGGGTGAGTAAGAAGACGAGAGCGAGGGGGAGGGGTTCCTGTGGAGAGGGAAGACAAAAAATGAGATTATTTATGGGCTTCACGCGCTTTTTTGTGTGTAAAGACGCAAGTACTATCTGGTCAAAAGTAGTGTGTCTTAGACACATTTTTGAAAGGTTGAGTTTGTAAAGGGTTTCCCGTGTAAGAAACGTGTGTAACAGGAATTTCGCTACAAGGGTAAACAATGTATTTTGCTATAAAAATATATCCTGATTTCTCAATCTAAATACAATATTCAATTACGAGTAGTACACTCAATCTAAACTCAATATTAATTGCAATTCCTATAAATTAGCATACAAATTCTAATGATAATAACCATAAAATAAAAGTTAAAATTCCTCTATACATAAAAATAAAAATTCAAAATAGTAGTTCCAAAAAGAACTTAAAACTGAAGTGGTAAATCTAATGCTTAGATACCTGAACATATGTTAAAATTTCAATTTTATATCTAATTCTAAAAGTCACTCATTACTATAATCATTACCCTCCAATCATTATGTAATTATTCTGTCTCTTAGTTAAAGAAGCAAAACTGAAACCAACAATGATTTTCCACAAAGTGCGTAACATCCAATTCCCCTAATCATAATTTACTTATTATGGCTTAATCATTACATTCCCTACTTAACAGTAACAGAAACCGAAATTGTTCTCATATTTAATTCATGATGCTCCTTAATAATTATAATAATTACTTAATCATCTCTGCTACCCAATGTTGTCAAAGGCATGCTTACAGTGCGCTTAAGCCCTACAACGAGGCCCGAAACATGTTGAGCGTTTCACCTCGCTTAGGGGGCGTCATCAAGGTTTTAAGGTATACTTTTCCTTGCCAATTAACGTAATTCTGAAAAGGCGACACTAAATAATTGATATTTCACTTTTATTGTAAATTTTTTTCACTTTCTTTCTCTATATATTTGTTATACATGCTTATAATTATTAGACTTGGACTACACATACATATTTGTATGTTTTCTCCATTGCACCTTTCTACATCAAAGCGCACACTTTATTTGCGCTTAAAGCCCCAAAAGTCCTTAGAGTTTTTTTGCCCTTTTCGTCTTTGATAAAACTACTGCTATTATTACCTTATTTTTCTAATATTGCTACAATTATTATCAAGTATAAGTTGATAACAAAATACACCAATTCAATCTCAATAATGTATGATATAATTAAATAGATTTGTTTATATACTTCATTATGCTTTCTTCCACGAAACTTTCCAACAGTGAAGCCGTCGGTCGAATGTCTCCAATATTACTTCTCGTTTATACTAGTTTTCTTCTTCTTCATCTTTTTTTTTTTTACAAAACTTAACACTTATTTTCCCAAGGTCTTCTGGCCCGTGAGATTGACAAGGTAACGCCCATTAGCTTTTTCATTATACACCCAACCAAGTTAACTAATTTACCACCAATTATATTAATTTATACCATGTTAAAAGAACAAAGGACACCAAAATGTCGTTTCCCCTTTTATCCCTTTAAAAATAGAGTTCATACTGGAAAAATAGTCACTAATTATTTCGTAAACATTTAGAAACAATCATTTAATTGTTTACCTAATATTTAGGATTACTAATCTAATTATTTTCCTACCTTTTAGGATTGTGATATCTCAATTCTTTCTAGTTTTAGAAGTCCTTATTTTCAACTCCATTTAAATTTAGGAATAATAAATTTCAAGCACTTTCAATTAATATTAGGAAAGGTTCGACCACTTTATACTGCTTTTAGATTTAGGATTTGTTTTGTTAATAAAATGTTTGTCACTGTCATCTCATTTAGTTTTAGGTTTAGGATGCAAAAGGAAACGATATTTAGACAATGAAAAACTTCTTATCAACAAAAAGGTACAGAAATTAAGCTATATAAGTTTGGTTTTGGTATTCTATTCAAACAATTAGTTCAAAGAAAATATGAGAAAGACTTTTTGTGAAAAATTATATTTGATTATATTTTATACTAATTAATATAGGGTACGCGTGCAAAGCACGTATCCTAAGACTAGTATAATATAAAATTTGGCACACTAGCAAATTAACTAGTACATTATCTTATACATTACAATAAATCCTCTGCCACTAGCTTAATAGCTATAGATAATGTTAATTCTCTAATTCCACAATTAATAAGTATATAAAAATATTTCGGGTTATTGCAAACTAATGGGCATTCCAAGGTCGTTCTCGTATCAATGTAACTTCCTCCAAAGCTAGATGAAGTAAATCCAGACCAAATAGTTGTGCTTCATCAAATTCAAACCCTCCAACTGGAGAATGACATTTATGACCATATAGAGCTTCAAACAACGTTATATGTATAATCTACTGGTAGCTGTTATTATAAGTGAACTCGGTCAACTTCATCGAATTTCCGCTATTTGTCTTGAGTTAGACAAGCACAGGCCTATCTTAGCTCCCGGTGACCTGCTTCTAGAGACCTTTTTGAACCGCAACATGGGGAATGTCCTCTCTCTGGCAACTGATTGTCCCAATGACTACCAAAATCAATCAAACAAGCTCTAAGCATGTCCTCTGAGATCTAAATAACTAGCTCGGACAACCCATTAGTTTGTAATAACCCGAATATTATTATATACTTATTAATTTTGGGATAAGAGAATTAATGTTATTTGTAGCTATTGGATCAAACACTAAGCTAGTGAAAGGAGATTTATTATAATATATAAGATACTATATTATTTAATTTGCTAGTGGGCTAAATTTTATATTATATATGATTGGTGGTAAATTAGTTAATGTTTAATCAGAAAGTTAGTAGGCCTATCGCCACCTTGTCAATCTCATGTCCCAGATAACCTTCAAAAAATAAGTGCTAGGTTTTGTTTTTTTATTTTAAAAAAAAAGGGAAAAAGGTACAAACAAGACGTAATATTAGAGGCATTAGACTGGCGGCTTCACTGTTGGAAAGTTTCGTGAAAGAAAACATAATCACGTATATAAAAAAAACTATCTGATAACATCCTACTTTATTGAGATTGAATTGTTGTATTTAGTTATCAACTTATATTTGATAATATTTATAGTAATTATTAGAAAAGTAAATTAAGCAATAAATGAGGAGTATCATGAATTAAATATGGGAACAACTTCGGCTTCTACTACTATTAAATGGAAGGATGTAATGATTAAGCCATAATGGGTAAATTATGATAAGGGGAATCGAAAGTTATGTACTCTATGAAAAATCATTATTGGTTTCAATTTGCTTCTTTAACTAGGAGATAAAATAATTACACAATAATTGGAGCATAATGATTATAGTAATGATTGACTTTTAGAAGTAGATATAAGATTGAAATCTCCATATATGTCCAAGCCTCTATACTACATTAGATTTAGCACCTTAGTTTTTCGTTCTTTTTGGAACTACTACTCCGAATTTTTATTTTTATATAAAGATAAATTTTAACTTTTATTTTATGGTTATTATCATTACAATTTGTGTTTTAATTTATACGAATTGCAATTAAATACTGAATTTAGATAAAGGGTATTACTTGTAATTGAATATTGCATTTAGATTGAGATGTTGGAATATATTTTTATTAAGGTTTAAAATATAAAGATTTAGCTTAAGATTGAAAATTCGGGAGATTGAGATTTGACTCCACAGCGTAATAGATATTATTAATTAATATTTTGCATAGGTTGAGGCCATTTGGTTGGTGTTCTAGACATCACAAGGCTTGGGAACTTGTCATTGCAAGGTAAATAAGACTTTAGGCTTTGTGCTTGCTTTTCAAAGCCTATTCTTAAACTGTATTTTGTATGCCCGGTACATATCTTGACTTCCACACCTTTCTAGCAAAAATCATGTCCTCAGTAAGATGAAGATGAGTCTCGTCCTACCTAATCACCTCTTTCCAATACTTTCTAGGCCTACCTCTGCCTCTCCTTAGACCCGCCATGGCATTCATTGACTATGTTCCCCACTTAAATTCAACAAGTTACAAAATGAAAATACTAAAAGTTCTCTATATTTCCTATTGGAGAGAATCTCTAATAGGGCTAAGAGTCCTAGAAAGCATAACATGTCAAGTAAAGCGTATTAACAGACCAAATTTTCTAAAATTAAGAATTAAGAAGTCATAGCTTCTCAAAATCACTTTGTATCACAGTACTTATTATCCAAAGAGGAATCCTTCCAGTAGTATCGATAATTTACCCCACTTCCCTCCATATTTCATCAAGTGGTTGTGCTAGAGACATAAACAGTCATGGATAATGAAATTATGAGATCCTTCCGAATGAGCTAAGAGAATCTTATTTATTCTCTTTCATTTTGTTAATTGTAGAAATTATTGGAAAATAAAAAAGTAATAACCCCCAGTAGCTAGAGACTTGTACGATTCGATACAACATTTTATTCGTCGGGATTTGATTGTGTCGTAGCTCTATAACTCGGATGTCGTTTATTGTTGGATAACTATTGATATTGATACAAAAAAAGACCAAAGTTACGGCTAGGCTGTAAACAGGCAGGCAACCATCGTACTATAAAAATATGGAATCCTCTTCATGTTCACTAAAGCAAATTGTACAATGAAATATACATAGAAAACAAATTAATGAATCTAGTTTACATGCGCAAACATTTAAGCAAACGACTAAAGAAAAAAGGGGCAGCCCGGTACCACAAGGATCTATAGTACACAGACTTACCCTACATTTCTACAACAAGAGGCTGTTTCCACTGCGCCAAGGCTACCCTCCTTTAAACAAACGACTAATTAGAACAAAAGGAAACAAAAAATATAAAGAAAGCAAGTTTCTTAGGCAATTTCTAACAAAGACTGAACTCAAAATCAATAAACATCAGATAGAATGAATTACTAGCTTCCAACAAAGTCTATTCCAGAAAATCACAAAACAACAGAAAAATACCTGGTGGTCACCATTGTTGCGAATGACAAAGTCTAGGTTCGACGAACCAAGGAGCGGTAGATAGTTCGTGCGAATCACCAGCATCTGCCATTTTAATACTAGTCGTAAATTTCTAAATATTTTTTGTGAGAAGCCAAGAGGAGTGGAGGTATATTTTAAAAACTTATATAGGGAGCAGCAAAAGAGAGAAGGTGGTTAAGTGAATCTTTTTCTTTCATTCCTTTTTGTGGGTGGGGGTGGGGGTGGGCGGCGGAATATTTCGGGTTAGGCTTCTAGATTTTTCTGTCTGGTAAATTGCTGGTCTTCGAGGGGTCAACTGAGTGATATATTCGGTTGAATCTTGAATCTGTGCCGCCCGCTTAAGACACGTGTTGACCGACCCGGGTCTGGAATCAGTAAGCGACCCGGGGAATGAATAGTACGAGAAAAACAAATAAAAATGAAAAAAGATTTACAATATTATAAATAGAATTGTATTTATAGTGAATGTTTATATTTAAACAGATTCAAAAGTTTATTATTTGGTGGCTAAGTCAACATCTCCTTATAAATAGAGTATTTTATTCTATTGTTATTCATCCAATATCAATAAGAATTCTCTATTTACTTTGTCGGCAATACTCTTGTTCTTCATTTATTATTTTATAAAATGTTATCAGCACGAGACTCTAACCGTAGCATCTTTGGGATTGAGCATAATGATTGTCAATTGTTCCATGAACTTCCTTCGCGATTAAATTCAGGATTTAAGGTAATATCTTATAGATTCTTGGCATTCTATAATTTGAAGAAAAAAGAAAATAAATTTTGATTATAACTCTAATGGAGTTGTAAGAAATTATAACCACTCGAAGTGATAAAATTTATATGTCTTGTCATGATCAAAGTTATGTATGATCGTGAGCACAAGAAGTGAAAACTCTTCCCATTAAATTTGCTTCATTCTCATTCCCTTAAGAGAATGTGATAGCAGTATGTGATAAATCTGAAAGAAGATAAAACTATTACCATGAATATATCAATAGAAACAAATAAAACTGAATAGCACGAGAAAACAAATAAAAATGGAAAAAGACTTAAAAGAAGTTTATTAAGATTAAGATATTTTAATTTAACTATACATCTGATTATTTAGATTTGGGATAATTTCACATAAGAACAAGTGAGCTCCCCATTTTTCAATTTTATAGCCCATATTTCTTGCTCCAAATCACTTCAAATTTACTCCAAATCACTTCAAATTTAAACTTCGAACTCATTTTGATATTTTCAATCAATTGAAACAACACCCAATCCAAACAACTAAGAATTACAAGAAATTCTATTTTCTATAGTAAAGCTTTGAATGCCCTTTAATGGTGGACTTCTACTCTTTAATTTTTTTACATTAAAATCAGGTGATATTGGGGGGAAGCAGTAATGGCGGATGGCCCCTTGAAGCATATGTAAAAAAAAAAGTGAGAAGAATAGAGTGAAAATAATAGTTGTGAGAACATAGATTTAACTCTATAATTTTTAGAAGCAATGGTTGTAAGAACACATATTTTGAATTTGCAAGAGCTAGTGTTTTCAAAATATGTACAAATAGACTAGTTGGGGTAAAACTTAAAAATATGGACTATTTTTTGTTATGGTATAAAGTCATGTGTATTTTCTTGTAATTCTTTCTTTAGATTTTATGTTTAGATCTGAACATTGTATAAATAATTTAAAACTTTTGTTTCTCAGCATTTCAATAATTATATCTTAGTTTCGTTTAAAAAATATAGAAATTCAAGTGAATTAATAATAAATATTATATTCATAAAATATTAAGAAGATGTTAATTGATATAGCGTTTTATAAGTTATTTCATTGATGAACCACGCTCTAAACGATACGTGACAACGGGTGATGGTGGTGTTCAACGATAATGATTGTAAAGTGGTGGCCGATAGCAATGTCAAATTAAAACAAACAAGCAAATCACTTAAATGAACATTAACATGGAATTTACTTAACATAATAATGCCCATGTGCTGTGAAATTTACTAATTTCTTCACTCATACTTAAGAATGCACTTGACTCTGCATTCTGGTTGACCAATCAGGTGAATTGGTAATAGAAATTAACAATCAGGTGAATTGGTAATACACTCAGATCTCCCGTAGAAAAAGAAGCTGGCCCATGCTAGTTCTACATATCTAGCAACACATTTCTTCTTCTTCCCAATTTCCCTTAAAAGCACCACATTAGCATACAAGTTAGACAAAGAATGCCACAGACGGATGGGAAGGAACAAACAGGAAAGTATACCATTACCATTTACCAATGAAACATCTATTCTCTGTTACAAATTATAGCATTATACTTGAAACAAAACAAACAGCAATTACATATATCATACCACTGTATTACAAAAACATTTCAACAGGTCCTACCAAGAAGCAAATCACTTTCAAGGGATATTCATAACCACACAGATTTTGAGAATGGGGAAAAAAGGAAAAAGAACTAGATAAAAACCCGCCTGCATCCAGGATCAAACAGCAACAACTCTACGTTGATTTAGGCCTGTAAATGGAGGATGTTAGGGAAAAGGGGGGAAAATAAAAAAGGAAATGCAATCCTATACAGCAAATTTGTATCACCAACTTCAATCAATTTGGAACTTATCAAGTACCTTGTTAGCAATATTGTTAGAAAGCCAATCAAGCCCCTCATAAAGTCCCTCTCCAGAAGTTGCACAAGTGCTCTGGATATACCTAAAAATAGCAAAGAGAATGCTTAGCATGTTTTAAAAGAAAGGCATGTTGTCACAAGTTCTGGCAGATCGCTTACCAGTGACGCTGCCTGAGGGAGTGGAGTCCAAGCTTATCAGTTATTTCAGCAGCATTCATTGCATTAGGAAGATCTTGTTTGTTAGCAAAAACAAGCAGCACAGCATCCCGAAGCTCATCCTGGGGCATATAAAAACAACAGTAAGCCCACGTGTCGGTGAACAAAGGTTAAACTCAATTCAAAGAATTCCCAAATTCATTTTGCACTTTCTGGTCTAATAAACAACAGAAAGTAGGACAATGGGGGGGGGGGGAAGAGATGTAAGCAGCAAGAGAACTTCATGGACCGGTAACCGCTATTCCTCCCTAACCTACTCTCCCTTGCTTATTTTGCCTGTGTTCTTGTTAAGTAAACAACGGACTGATGCATAAATACTGTAACTTATTGGAATTTGGAAAGCTTCTGTTGTGCCTGTTTGTTTAAAAGACAAGGTAGAAAGAAAAATATTCTTTTTAACACCCATTTATCCCCGAATTCTCTAGATATATCACTAACTAATTAATTGTTATTCTGGAGTTTCCAAATGTCTCATATAGGTTGCTGAACTTCTGTCTCAATTACGAGATACATTGCACCAATAATAACTATTTACTAAGTAAGATTAGGGCAGATGAGTCGAACATAGACAATGTGAAAAAAAGTGAAGACAACATATGTGGTTATATTTGAAACTCAGAGAGTTAAAACTGTATTAGGTGTACGCCAATACTCCCACAGGTTATCTAATATTCTAATTTTCTTTTAACTATGACTGAATCTAACTAACTTCCTTCGCGAAAATCAGGAGCTCATCTCTATTGCATCTTCCTTTCATGAAAAAGAATTGATGTAAAATATTTCAAACAGGATAGTTTTTTTGCCTTCCGTTAATGATAATTAAGGAAAGAAGGATCAAATAAAATTATATCTAACTGATAACCCTCTCTAAGTAAAACCAAATCTATACTTATGCCAATATGCAACCAAGTCTGGCAAGTAAACACAGAATATGGAACAACCACATAAAAGTTTTGAAGATGGACCAACAACCAAATCAAATTCAGCAATTATCACCCACTTCAAGGTTGTAACTAGGAACTTAAAAAATGGACCAAAATTGGGTTTTCCATCCAAGTTTAGGGACCCCATTTGATCATAACTATTATTCTAGTATTTACAATACTAAACTAAAGTAGCACAACGTAATGACCTCCACAAACTTCTTTTCAACTCCAACTTCAAATACTTTGCTTTAAACTTCAACATAAATATTGTGCAAAGCAAACACATACTTATCAGTCTCGTTATCAAAAAAAAAAATATGCAAGTAATATGGATACTCACTTCTCCATCAAAATAAAAGTACTGTATTCCAAGCAAAAGGTGGACACCTAGTGTAGTGTGGAAGTTTTTTAGCATCGCATAGTATTTTTTTTATAACGGTGGCCTCCAGTTGCTTGCATGCACTTCAACTATTCCAATGGTTACCTACTTACTCCTACAAGCACAGGTACCAGGAATCACATAGTGTCTTCCAGTGATGTATTTGTGGTCTAGCTAAATAAAGCTAAATACATTACACCAAATTCTACTAAGTCATGCACTGTGCATCAAGCTTACATGAATAAGTGGAAGTCTAAGATTTTATATTCTCCAAATTGCAGTCTAATTTATCATACAAGGATGTAAACATTGATTTGAATCGACCTTGACCAAATAAAATTCTACTCATGTGACAGAGTCGTCATTCATGTCTGGTTTAATCATGCGAGATTCACTAAATTCTACCTTGTTAGGCTTGAGCATAATTTTCCACCTTCCTAATCAAAGTTCATGATTTACATTTTATTCTATGACCAAAATTAGAGCACACTCAATCATCTTTACCTAGAATGAAGCTCACATCGAAACTGAAATTTCTGAATCTAGATTTTACCAGGATCCTTTCGAAGATCCTTTAAAAAATCTAAATCTCATAGAACAATCTAATGCTATAAAGGTTTCATCACCAGCTAAAAGGTTTTAGTGTTCAAGGGGATGTTTGACACTTGACAGGGAGTGTCATTAGCAGTAATCACTTCCATTCAAAAAGAAGACTTGTAAATCCTTGAGCAGCAGCGGTGGAGTGGTTTTTAGGGTAGTTGGTATCAGCCTCTAAAGAACTAAGTGGTACAGAATGAACACAAATAAACAGCCACCTACATGTACGGAAGCGTATATACATGACAAAATATCAGATTAGGTAATAGCTTTAAAAAAATGATGTGTTGCATACATCAAATTGATTCCAGTCAAACTTAATTGACTAGAGAGAGTATACCATATATCATTTTCAATATAAATATTACGCTCGTAACTGAAGATTTAAGTAAAGTTTGCTGACTTGTGCACACAACTTTATGCCATATAGCTCAAAAGTTTTAGAAGACAAATTTGACACTAGGAATAATTAGATAGTCTACCCTAATGCAAGCATTAGTGGTTGCTTCCATGGTTCGAACCTGTGACCTATAGGTCATCAGCAAGAATAACAACAGAATTACAAGGGCGGGAATTATTACCTCGTTCAACATCCTGTGCAATTCATCTCTTGCCTCCACAACACGATCTCTGTCATTGCTATCAACCACAAAAATGAGACCCTGAGTGTTCTGGAAATAGTGCCTCCACAATGGCCGGATCTGCCAAAGCAAATAAATAAATAAGCAAGCAGGATCCTTCAGAAAACTGAATTAAAACATTCATTCCATGCAACACAAAAAGAGCTAGCAGTAAAAAAGAAAGAAAAGTAGAAAGGGGGAAGAAGAGGCAAGACTAATTTTGGATTAAAACAAAAGCAATACCTTGTCCTGACCCCCGACATCCCAAACGGTGAAGCTGATGTTCTTGTACTCAACGGTCTCCACATTGAAACCTGTGAATTAGCAATTATTGTTGATGACTCGTCTGAGCAGCTATGCCACAAGCATCTTATTGAAGAGTTTTAATTAAGCTTATTAGGTGAAAAGACAGTACAATGCAAGGCATAGAATCTTCAGTAACACTTCAATAGGCTTTTGCAAATCGAAGAAGAGAAAAAGAATCATTAAGCAAAACCCCTTTTGAGTACACCTCAAAGGAAAGTTTACAAACAGCATACACTACTGAACAACCAAAAACAATTGCATCCTAAGAACAGATATTGGTCCCATTACTACAAGTCCAAAAAAAGGGAGGCAGCGATTGGGGAAGATTTGCATCATTTGCACCAGAATCTAAAAGAATATTCAAAAGTCTTTCTTTATTTCTTTAATTTTGTGTCGAATCAAACAAGGCTGCATAAAATGGGAACGGAGAGCATCTTTTTCTGTGCACATTTTCCATTTCCGTATCAGAATGATTGGTCAGTCTTTTAAGTCATAATTGCAGCAAAATGTCACAATAATTACAACTTAAAAACTGTAGAAATGTTATTGCCGAATATTCTTGCTACATGCTAGTAAAGCACATACCAATAGTAGGAATGGTGGTGACGATCTCGCCCAACTTGAGCTTGTACAATATGGTGGTCTTACCAGCTGCGTCAAGACCAACCATGAGAATACGCATTTCCTTCTTGGCAAATAGCCGGCTGAAAAGCTTGGTGAATGTCAGCCCCATTTCTCTTTCTTCTTAAGGATCCCTACGTACATAGAGCCATTGAATTATGCATAAAATATCAAGTAATACAACAGTACGAAAAGATGCAGCTACTCTAGAAACGGATCTGAATGAGCCAAAGCAAAATTGACAGAACTAAATGTAAAAAGCACAAAATAAAATCGCAGTGGTGGAACTCAAAGCCAGCTTGTGAGCACCTCCACTATTCCACCGACTATTGATACAAGTACCAATAACTCTGTCCACCAAAGCTTAAGATCTAGATCAATATTTCACGAATCAAAACATTAGATGGTACAATTTCCAAGAGATCAAAGCAGGTCTCATATATCAATCTTCAGACAACATCATAACAACAGAAATTCACAGCAAAAATAAAACAGAAATTCAAATCGGAAGCTTAAGAAGCCTAAATCTAGATAGATAACAGCAAATCAAAGGAAAAGCAGATGGATGCAGTAGATGCAGCCGAAATTACTCGCAGAAAGATGTTATATCAGGAGAGAATTTTACGAAGAAAAATAGGAGGAATCAAAACTTTATCAGATATGCATGAATCAAAACTAGATGAAAGAATAAGATTTACCTGAAGAAAGCTTTGGAAAGAGGGATCTAGTGAGAGAACACGAGAGGAGAGAAAGAGAGAGAAGCCTGAGACTAACGCGAAATATTTATTTAAGAGGTTAAAATTAAAAATCGGAAATCAGAGGCAATAAATAAAGGAGTGAGAGAGATGTTTCTAATGGTTACCAAACTGCCATTGTGCTCAATCAGAATAACGGAAATGACCCATAATTCTGATCGTGGGTGTGTACTGTATATTTCACCGTTGGTTCCTGCATGTCTGTCCCCTGCAATTATATTTTGACACGTGTTGTTTCATGTTTTGGATGCAGCGAGCACATTGACTTTGGTTGTTACTTGCGATAGAAAATAAGAGGCACCCTCGAAGAAAGAAAGTTCTTTTCTTAACTTTTTTTAAATAAATTTTGAAACGTTAAAATAAATAATTTTTTATTGGATACCCATTTTTATGAGAAGAAGACTCTTGTTTGAAGAACATATTCATTTAACGGACGGAGAAGTGCCTAAAATAATTTTCAACTACGGGATTTGATATAATATTGCCTTCCGTTCATCTATATAGTTAAAATATTTCGATGTTAATCTTTTTGTTCAAATTTGTCGTTATTTTCTTATGATAGGGGACAGCCCGATGGGTAGATGGAGGCTAATATTATACCAAATCTCATAGTTTAGACATCAGTAATGACCATATTGAGGCCTCACAATTTCCGTGAGAGATCCGTTCTCGGTTGTTTTCAACTTTATCTCCTTCTCAATCGGTATGGCTTTTGGAGGAAAGTGGATCGAGGTTAGTTTCCCAAACCAACGAATCGTAACCTTAGGGCAACAGTCGAACCTAGAGAGATTTTAGGGCTTACTTTGTATCTTCTAAAATAAATAAATTTCAACAAAATATGCATTGCCCTTGATATTTGTTATGCTCCATTAAACTTCTTCCGGAGGAAAAGTGTCACGATCTAAAATCTACTAAGGGTCGTGATAGCGTCGGACTCCACAGTCAGGCAAGCCAACAGAAAAATAACTAGTAACTTCTCGTTTAAATATTCTCTGAAATCACTTCTTTTATGCGTTTTATCAATACGTGATAAATTCCATTGAATAAATGATTAAATATTTAACAATTTTAAATTTCTGAATAAACCTATAGACATCTCCAGAACCCGGTGTCACAAGTGCATGAGTTATTTTTAAGAAAGAATACAATATAACATATGTCCGGAATACAAATGGACAGAAAGTAAATACAATATACTAGAAAGGACTATACTAGCTGCGGGTCGCCTCGAGTAATGCAACTCACTTAGTCCCAGTATCATCCGTGTTGTTATGCCCAGTAGGCCACTAGTAGTACACGTGTCTGTGCAACAAAAATGCACAGAAGTGAAGTATGAGTACAAAAATCACGTGTACTCAGTAAGTATCACACCTAATCTCGAAGAAGTAAAGACGAGATGGCAACTTCGACACTTACTAAAGGTCCAGTAATAGTAATATTAACGCGATGACTCACAGATTTATTAAGAACAATAGTAGACTCAAGTAAATTACTAAACAGGTAAAAATTCCTCTCATTTAAAGTCTCCGGATTCATAATCCATTAATTAACAATTATCTCAAGTCGGGAGAGAACATGTTAGTATCAACAAATATCAAAGCAAACAATACAAGCATGCGCAACCCACGCCGAGATCGTAAGGCCCCATCGAACAATATTTCAAATGTGCACTACCGAGGGTCGAGCGGCCCGAACCATAGATGCATTTATTACCCCGCTCGTGAATCACTCATGTGACGCGGTCAAATTTAAATAAACAATCATCCTTCTCGCGTATCATACATGCGACGCAGGTACACACAGAAATACATGCTCAAACAGCGAATTAAGAGTTTATCGGGGAACATTTATCCAAATTAAAGCCAAATTTTCTTTTAAAGATTTTTGAGAAAATGAGGTTTAATCCTTTTTAGAAATTCATTTACCAATTCAATAGGGTTTTAGGAATTCATAGTGTCAATAACATTACAAGTATTCTAAGTACAACATGTTTTTCGGTCCTAGACTTCCCGGACAATAATATAATAGTAATTACGCACGGACTCTCGTTACCTCGTGCGTACGTAGCCCCTACAAATAAGAGAACATAACCAATTAATTCATCTATGGGGACAATTCCCTCTCACAAGGTTAGAAAGGAGACTCGCCTCGCTCCGAAGATCCATAACTGACATTCCACGCCCTTCCGAATACTTGAATTGATGCTAAATAGTCCCAAAACTAGCCAATGATTATGAAAATTCATTAATATACGATAAAGTACTCATATTAATCAAATTTATAACTATTCCTAATCCCGATCAGAAAGTTGACAAAAACGCTCTCAGGCCCACGTGCCCGGATTCCGAAATTTTTTGAAGATTAAGCCATGATTCCATGAACTCAAATATATGACAACAACAACAACAACAACCCAGTATAATCCCACAAGTGGGGTCTGGGGAGGGTAATATGTACGCAGGCCTTACCCCTACCCAGGGGGCAGAGAGGTTGTTTCAATGAACTCAAATATATGATTTTCTCTTAATTCCATACCCAGCATCGTGGTCAAATTCAATGAATATCAATTTTTTAGGTTTCCCCTTAAACCCTAAGTTTTCTACAAATTTCTATGTCCAAAGCCGTATATAAAACTCAAAACTAACACAACTTACTTATCTCATGCTTGGTGATGAAAATGACACCTCAAAGTTGCTGCAAATCAGCTCCAATGGAAGAAAACGGGATTGAAATAAACCCAACATCCAATTTAAAGAACCTCATTACCTCCAGCATTTCCGCATCTGCGGTCAGGGGACCGCATCTGCGAGAAGGCGGCCGCATTTGCGAAATGGAGAGAGAAAGCTGAGACCGCTTCTGCGGTCTGGAGGCCGCATTTGCGGAGTCGTTTCTGCGGCTCCTAGCCTGGCTTGTATGGGCCACTTCTGTGATACAAGGACCGCATCTACTGTCTCGCACCTGCGGTCCACCAACCATAGGTGCGATTATGACAGAAGCAATAAACTTCAGCCCTTCTCAAACAAATTCATTTTCGATCCGCTAACCACCCTGAATCCACCCGAAGCCCCCAAGACCCCAATAAATCATACCAACCAGTCCAAAACACATTATGGACTTACTCGGGGCCTCAAATCATATCACACAATGCTAAAACCACGAATCGACCTCCAATCCAAGCTTTATGAACTTTAGAATTTCAAGATTCTACTTTTGATGTTTAAACCTATCAAATCAAGTCCGATTGAGTTCAAATTTTTCGCACAAGTCATATTCAACATTATGGACCTCCTCCAGCTTTCGGAATCAGATTCCGACCCTAATATCATAAAGTCCACTTCTGGTCAAACTTCTCAAAACCTTTAAATTCTTCTCTTTGGCCAAATGACCCACAGACATTCGAATTCACTTTCGATCGCGCTCCCAACTCCCAAATCACCATACGGGGCTACTCCCTAACTCGGAATCCCAAACGGACATTAATAATACTGAAATGCACTTCAACCCAAACTTATAAAATTTCCTCGAAAATGCTAACTTCCACAATAGGCGCCAAAACGCTCCCAGGTCATCCAAAACCTGGCCCGGACATACGCCCATGTCCGAAATTATTATAACAATCTACTGGAACCTTCGAATCCTGATTCCGGGGTGGTTTACTCAAAAATCTAATCTTAGCTAATTCTTTCAACTTAAAGCTTTTGAAATGAGAATTTCTTCTCCAAGTCAACTCCAAACTTCCCGAAATTTAATTTTGACCGCGCGTACAAGTCATAATGCCTGAAATGAAGCTGCTCATGGCTTTGAACTGCTAAATGGCATGCTAGGTCTCAAAATGACCGATCGGGTCATTACGTTCTCTCCCACTTAAACATACGTTCGTCCTCGAACGTGCTAGAAATTGTGTTGTGGTTGTCTGGAATCACTACTTAATACCTCGTGCACCTACACGTGCTACCAGAACTCAGTTGGGCACATAAGTTCGATCAAATCTAAAGATAAACTCTTTAATTTAGGCAAATAAGCATTGGAGCCCAGTTTCACCATCCGAAATTCTCTGCCAGGCTTGTTCTAACATACGCTCACCTTATCAATAACTACATGCAACACCAAAACACAAATGCATACCTTAGACAAATTCACTTCTTACCCCACTTTACTCACATGACCACAATAACATTCTCTGATTGAATAAATCGAAATTCCATGAATCTGATGCCCTCATTGCACCTCATGATCTACATAGGTCTTGCTCTGATTCTTACAATACCGTTAAGACGGAAAAAGTGTGTAGAAATTCATAACCAACTACCGAACCCACAATTTATCAGGTCTATAATCCTGACAAGAACTATCATCGCATTATGAACCAGATAATGGTATTTGCTCCTTGATATACTTCATGTAATTAGGTTGCACTGATCCTAAATCCAATGATCTCGTCTCACCCAGTACGAACCGCTCTGGCAATAAGCCACCCTGGACACGTTCGAAAGTTTCATATGATGCCACAATGTGCCAATAGGTTACCAATTCGAACGCGATACAATAGGAAAATAAACTCCAAAATGGAAATCCAATTACCCCGCTCGCGAATCATACGTGCGATGCAATCAACAGAACTAAACAAACACCCCGCTCACGAATCATACATGCGATGCGGGCGTACAACTAATATAAGTTTCTCTCAGGAAAAGAGGAAACAAATCACATAAAAATAGATACAGGGAACAATACTCAACATCCCACTATTGCGGCGTGCAACCCGATCCAAATAACATACCAATGGCGGTGTGCCACCCGATCCACTCATAGAATTCACATAAGGAGATATACATCAAGCTAAGCTACTCATTACAACAAAATACTAAATATCGGTCAAAAGCACGCTAAGTGTATAATACCATTCCTGGGGAGACATATAGTGCCATAGGCTACAAAACTCAAGCACAACTGAGGTGCGACATACAATCCGAATCTCGAGAGCCCTCCAGCTCACATAACATTATCTTTACGCGGAACCTAAGCAACTTGCCAAGCCGTCTCACAACTCACACATCATAATGTATCATTACATGAAATATTTGACAATGAAATAACACCCTGACTACTCCTCCATAAGGAGCGCATTACTGAAATGAACACGTCTGACATGGTATAAAGTCCACATTCACATTTAAATCCATCCATATAACTCTAGTTGATTCTGATCGCACCGAACTAGGATAATAACCTTTCAAAGGTCCATAAATACTCCCCTTTTCTCTCATAACACATAAGAATAACCATCATAATCGGAGCAATCATCCACAGTCCACAACCCATAAATCGAGTGCCCTCTAGGGATAAATTCTCATATTAACGATACCACCACGATTTCCATACTTGGTTTCATCCTCCAATCAATCAGTGACCACGTGCTACGCTTGTACAATCTTCTCATGGAACACGCCCCCACGACCTTTCGTAATAGATAACAAGTCTGTATATCCATACCACCGACTGCACTAATGCTGAAAAACGATCAAGAATCCATAACTAGGATGCAAAGTCTCCTTCACAAACACCGATCTCAGGTGACTCTGAAAACAATATCAACTTTCCTGCTCATCCAAGCTCGTGACATTCTTGTCAACACTGAACTATAACTTTGATCCTCACTCATATTCCATACCACTCACTGCAACCAACACGCCAATATACGCTAGACACTATTTCATCACAATTCCTGAACTACTAACATGGTAAACACTTCCTTACATGGAAGTTTTTTATTAAATTCATTCCAAGAGAACCTTACCAAGGCACGAGTGAATTCTCACAATCGTAGAAGATGCAATTCTTCAAGTAGTGGCCTAAGCCACCAATATGCCAATTCAATCATGGCTAACCAATCCAACCTCTTCCAATTTATCCTTAATTGTCCTTAGAATAATAATAACTTCATTCAACACATAACGCACTCAACCCGAGTGGCCTTGTAACACGAAACCATGTAGTCTCAAATCCTGCAAACCATCTCATACTTTCCTTGTGTGCATGTTCGCATCTCGACTGGTACATGTATTATGATAATTCCTCTATGAATCCGGAGTCACCGTTGTTAAGAGCCACCCGCTCTGACTTGGCCTCGAATAATCTATTCCATATATCTCCTAACACACGAATACCCCCTCAATGAAGCACCCAGCGGAATTACTTTCCTGGAAATCCACATCCATACAAGGCATGAATCCTGAATTATTCCCTAAGTCTAAACATAAATCAACAAGGCCGGCCATAGTACACTTTTAACAATTCCTTTGCACACTTTACCACTTTATGTCCTTTTCCTATAGCTGATGTAACCTATCTATATGTTAATAATCAGAAATCTCGCAAGTAGTTAACCAGGCAATCCTTAATCACAGGCGGTGGGACTCTCCCACTTAGCCTGAAGCTATTATAACACAAATTCTGGAATTCACCAGGATCCTTTATCTCTTATTGACATAATCGTGCGCAATCAATCGCCAAAATTCTCAGAATCAGTCTATAGAACCCTCTTGTTATACACTGAATCATCAACCATATTTAGAACCCACTTGTTATACACTGAATCATCAACCATATTCATACGACTGATCTCTTTGTTGTATAGCCAATAGAACCCTTTTGCAGAAGCTTTTCCAACTATGCGACCGCCGTCCTACTCCCTGGAGATATTCCGACTACAGAATCTACGTGCTGACGTCTTCCAACGCTGCTACATGGGGGTGAAATCAACATGACATTAAAGGCCCAACCTCAGTTCAAGGTCACTTTCTATCTACACGAGCCCATTCACCCCTTGTGGACATCAATTAAATGCGGGGCAACATCCTTCCTATTCAAAGTTAGGTTGTATCCTTCTCCATTTCTAGCAGCCCCCTTTTCCGTTATATCAAAATCTCCTGCCGTCTAATAGCTCATACTCGAAATTAATCTGTAGCCCAAATACCAATCACGAAAATTTCCAAATCACTCCAAACTTTCCTACTTTAGCGAAACTCACACCTTTAGTCGGTTGCTCGACCTTTGTTTCTTTTATCTGACCTTCTAGAAATTTTTAACTACCACCTGACACTCCCCATATGCCCCTTCTCATCTGTTGCTACTCAGTTGTTGCCTTAAATAAAATATATCTTCGTGATACTTGAACCCACAATTGCTGCTAACTTTACACCTTTCGAAAGATTATCTTCCTCATACCGTCGACATAAGAAACACTGATTCATCCTTGAACTACCAGACTCTGCGATATCTGACGGCCACATTTTCAATACTATTTCACAATAGCTTTCCCCAAAGGCAAATTGTAGAAGGTCATAGCACCGGCGAACTTAGTACGTTCAATTAGAGCAACGAAACCCCATCATAGAAGAAAGATCGACCACGCTCGCAAATACCAAGTCTCATTACTCCACCAACCCATATCTGGCCATTCTTAGTCCGAATTTCTTTCCCTTGCCAGGAATAAAATACTGAATCTCTAGATTATGCACTGAGTAAACCTCACCTCAAGTCATTCACTGCCCCGACACTTAGGCAAATGTCGTACCATCATATCTATACCGCGGAACAATAGTTTATAACATCATGGCAACTTGTGCCTAGCCTCAGAGCTCTTAGAAGTACCCCTACTGAGCTAAAATGACAAAATATCCTTTCACAAGGTGATTATAATAGCTCAGACAACTTTACAGGGAGAACACCCTGCACTGCATCGGTAGTACCATAACAATTTTCAATTCTTGATTTATATGAAGCGGTTCGCGTCGCACAAGATTGAATAGGAAAGCATTAAAGGCATAAGCCTCTATGGATCAAATCACACGATGAGGAATCAAGAAGGGAAGTACTCCTAACAGTTCTGTAGCCTCCCGAAGATAAGTACAGACGTCTCTGTACCGATCCATGAGACTTTAGTCTTGCTCATGACTCGTGAGACCCTAGGAACCTAGTGCTCTAATACCATGTTGTCATGACCCAAAATTCACTAAGGGTCGTGATGATGCCGGACTCCACTGTCAGGCAAGCCAACAACAAATAACTAGTAACTTCTCGTTTAAATATTTTATGAAATCACTTCTTTTATGCGTTTAATCAATACGTGATAAATTCCACTAAATAAATAATGAAACATTTAACAATTTTAAATTTCTGAATAAACCCATAGACATCCCCAGAACCTGATGTCACAACTACATGAGCTATTTCTAAGAAATAATACAATACAACATCCTTCCGGAATACAAATCGACAAAAAGTAAATACAATATACTAGAAGGGGCTATACTAGATGTGGGCCACCTCGATTAGTGCAACTCACCTAGTCCCAGTATCATCCGTACCGCTACGCCTAGTAGGCTACTAGTAGTACACGTGCTTGTGCAATAAAAATACACAGAAGTGTAGTATGAGTACAAAACCACGTGTACTTAGTAAGTATCCCGCCTAATCTCGAAGAAGTGAAGACGAGATGGAAACTTCGACATTTAATAAAGGTCCAATGATAGTAATATTAATGCGATGACTCACTGATTTATTAAGAACAAAAGTAGATTCAAGTAAATTACTAAATATGTAAAAGTTCCTCTCATTTAAAGTCTCCGGATTCATAATTCATTAATTAACAATTATCTCAAATCGGGGGAGCAGATATTAGTATCAATAAACATCAAAGCAAGCAATACAAGCATGCGTAACTCATGCCGAGGTCGTACGGACTGATCGAGCAATATTCAAAATGTGCATTGTTGAGGGTCGAGGGGCCCAAACCGTAGATGCATCTATTATCCCGCTCGCGAATCACCCATGCGACGCGGTCAAATTTAAATAAATAATCACCCTGCTTGCGTATCATACATGCAACACAGGTACACACAGAAATACATGCTCAAACAGTGAACTAAAAGTATATCGGGGAACATTTATCCAAAAAAAAAAGCCAAATTCTCGTTTAACAATTTTTGAGAAAATAAGGTTTAATCTTTTTTAGAAATTCATTTACCAATTCGATAGGATTTCATCAATTCATACTGTCAATAACATTACAAGTATTCCAAGTACAACATGTTTTTGGGTCGTAGACTACCCGAACAATAACATAATAGTAGCTATGCACGGAATCTCGTCACCTCGTACGCACGTAGCCCCCACAAATAAGAGCACATAACCAGTTAATTCACATGTGGGGACAATTCCCTCTCACAAGGTTACAAATGAGACTCACCATGCTCCGAAGATCCATAACCGGCATTCCACGCCCTTTCGAATACTTGAATCGATGCTAAATACTCCCAAAACTAGCCAATAATTATGAAAATTCATTAATATACAATAAAATATTAATATTAATCCAATTTATAACATTTCCTAACCCCGATCGGAAAGTTGACAAAATGCCCTCGAGCTCACGTGCCCGGACATCGGAAATTTTTGAAGATTAAGCTTACTAATGACTCCATGAACTCAAATATATGATTTTCTCTCAATTCCATACCCAAAATCGTTGTCAAATTCCAAGATGATGTTTTAAACGTCAATATCACACAGGGGGGGGGGAGGGGGGTTGATTTGTGTGGTACTTAATTTTCGCGTTAGAAGAACCTTGTTCTTCTAAGTGTTCTACCTACAACAGTTTGAGGAATAATAATACTGAAAGTAAAGTACACAGAGATTTTTACGTGGAAAACACCTATCTTAAAAGGTGAAAAAATACGACCTACTACTCATTAGGATTTTCCAAGCGTAACACCAGAACTAATCCCGAAGCGATTTAAGATGCTCGATGTGCCAAAGTATAATGAACTTCAGAACCTCAGGAGATTATTACCACCTATACAATGGCGGTGAAGGAAAATGATTTAGCTCTTCATGAAGTTGAATCTATTTTTCTGAAGAAATTCGGAGAGAATCTCATGAGGGGAGCCTTGCCATGGCAATTATTGTTACCCAAGCATTTCATAGACTTCTTTGAGATGCTCCCGGATTCTTTCATCAAGGATCATGCCAGGGTCAAAAAGGTACATGCCCGAAAGGTCGACATATTTTGGATGTTTCAAGGAAAATACGAGTTGCTGTAAGGAAATTCTTTATTCTTTTGACTTGTCTTTTTTTTTTTTGTAGTGCATTCCCTTTTAAAGTGACCAGTTTTTACCTCAATATGTACAAATTTTATTCTCAGAAAGTGTGAGGTACTTGCTTTTGGGATCCCACTTAGGTGCAGGGTTCCCAAACCCAAGTCCTCTTTTGTTGCTACTATGGTATTCTTGTAGCCATGAAAGTGCATCGGAGGACCTGTTCCATTTACAAGTTCTGTCTAGCTCATGCTCGACCTTGCTTAGATACTCCTTTAGGATTCTTAACTACTTATCTCTTTTGTACAATTCATCTTTCATTTTCACGACATTTTCTTTTAAAGTGAGTTGTGTGTGATCAACTGTCTTTTAACCCATTCTTAATTTCAATTTTAGACATACAGATCTAAGTTCTAGGACAGTTGTGTCAAGTTCATGAACTTGGTTCTTTAACACAACATTTTCACTTTCAGTTTCATTAGCCCTATATTCCAGGTTTTTGCACTGAGCTTTTAAAACTACACACTCTTTTGACAAATGTTCCTTTTCATTGTTTACATTCCCAGATTCATCAATTAGCTCTACGAGCAACTTAGATAATTTTCATTAGACAAAGATTTGATCCTGTCTTTGAGATGAGAAATACTTACCTCAACTTCTTCGTCAGACTCTTTAATAGCCATAAGTGCTCGTTCATCATCATCATCATTTGAGCTTTCATCTGAGTTATCTTCTTAAGCAGCGACCATTGCCTTTGTTGATCCTTTGCTGTTGCTTTTCTTGGGTTGAACCCTGTTCCTTTTTCATGTTCCCCCGTTCAGCTTTTTCCTTCTTCCACTCAATTTCCCACAGAGGACAGTTCTTAATATGGTGATGAGTCTTTCCACACTTGTAGCAGCCATTATTGGTTTGTTTCTCAGGAGCTTTTGATTTGCTCTAGCTACCACTTTTTGAAGAACCCTTTCCTCCCCTTAGGTACTTCTTGAAGTCTTTGGTGATCATGGCTATTTCATCATCTTCTAGATTAGAACCTTTTGTGATTCTGAGAGCCAAACTTCTTTCCTTCTTTGGTACATCCATCTTCATGATCTGTCTCCTAAGTTCATAGGCAGTAAGATTTCTAATCAATTTATCCAGTGGGAGAGTGACAATATTCTTTAATTCCTGGATGGCAGTGATTTTACTCTCCCAAGTGATAGGCAAAACCCTAGTCAATATCTTTTTGACCCTTTCTTCTCCAGGAATAATCTTTCCCGGAGATTTCAGCTCATTTATTACTGTAGTGAACCTTGTGTACATCTCTTGAATGGTTTCTCCTTCCTTCAGAGCAAAACTCTCATATTAAAAGTACAATATAGTTTCTCTGGATCTCTTCACCTGATGTGATCCTTCATGTGCCACTTGAATTCTACTGTACTCATCTGGACCAAGTCCACAAATAAGTTATTTCTTGGCTTTAGCATTCTTCTCCCACTTCCTCAAGTCCTCAGCAGTACAATCAGCTCTTGTCTTTGGCACATTTACTCCTTCAACATTTTTCTTCAAGGTAGCCAATGGTCCATCCATGAAAATATTCTATAGCATAGTCCTCTCCTATAATGTGATCTCTCATCATATTTTTTCACTAAGAGTAGTACTAGCCATTAAAGAGTGGTGGCCTAGTAGTAGATTGCCCTTCCTAGTTTTCAGGTGATTCACTCATGTTGATCTTCTCCTCAGGTGTTAGATTCTTCAAGGATAACCCGCTCTGATACTAATTGATATTTTATACTTCAATTCCACACAAGAAGGGAGTAATTTGTATGGTATCTAATTTTTGCATGTATTACAGGAATAATAAATACGGAAAGTAAAGAACACAAGTATTTTTACTTGAAAAGCAACCGGCTAAAAAGGTGAAAAAATCATGACCTATTACTCAGTAGGATTTTTCCCACTACTTTACAAAATCACTGGGCCAAAACAACAATTACAAAAATCCTTTATAAACCTAAGGATTATCTATAATCCTATTGAGGCAACTAGCCTCTAACTGTTGCGACAACTTCAAATTAACTCAAACTTGAATTCCCAAAGTACCTAATACAATTGCTTCTATATAAAACTGAAAGGTACAAATCGAAAACACCTAACAACGAAACTAGAAAAAAAGACAGACACTTGGAACTGGTTCTTCTATCTGGTTCATGTAGCTTCAGGTTCGCACACTTGAATAACACAAGAATTGCTTGCAAAATACCTTACTATTTTTCTCTCAACTGACGTTTAACTTCAACTTTTGTGCGTACCTGTAAAGTGAGAACATCCTGTAATTTATAGAGTTAGTAAAATAGGAAATAACTAGAGTCCCAATGTATTCTCTTCCTTGGTGGAAGAGTTCAAGTTAACTTTAACTTTAACTCCTTGCTTGGATAGTATTCTCTTCGAGTAAGGAGTCTTTCTCTGTATCAATTTTACAACCTTTTCGATCAGGAGATATCATATATAACAAGTTAAGCTTATCATACTCATGTGCATTAAATCTACCCGTGCCTATGTACACTGTGGATGGACTTGGTTCATGCTTGAGTTCCTTTATCAATCATGAAAACAAACTTCACTTGGGCCAACAGTCTCTCTGCCAAATTAGGCATTTATGTACATATTTTTTAGAGTAGATATAATATTATTTGTTGGCCAAAGGCAGAGTTCACTAAATGCTTTTTTTTTCTCTCTTTTCGTTAGTGGTACACCCATGTTCTAGATCCACCTTTTAACCCACAGTACGAAATGTTAGCTTCTTTCGCCAAAAAGAACAAAGAGAAACACAGTAAATCATCTTAAAATATTCTGTAATCATTGATCTAGGAAACCAACTCTACAACATTGAATATTGTCAAAGTCATTGGATGTCTATCATTAAATTGAATCAATAATCATTTTTATTGTGCGCGAGAGTTTCCAGCCTCATGTTAAATTCGGCTGTTAGATGACAATGCATTTGTACCTGAAAAATAGTGTGTTGAATTAACGAAAGATGAACTCTGTGGATAAATTATAAACGTTAGTACTTAAAGTTAACTGAGTAATCCAGGCGCGAAAGTTTAATTCCAAAGGTGAGTCTAGATAGTCAGATCGCTTATAGAACTAGCCATTCCACTAATCATTATAAGATTGAAGTATCTTCTACACAGAGACGGAGCTAGAATTTCAAGCTTACGGGTTCGGTTTTCTAAGCCTTTTAAGTTACTGGATTCTAAAATATTGATTTATAGCTAATTAATTAATTTTTCAAGACAAATATAAAGTTTGAACTAAAGCTACTGGCTTCGCCGAACCCGTAGCCAGAATGCTGGCTCCGCCCCTGCTTCTAGAACTAACTACTATAATTGCTGGCCTTCCTTAAGTGTGTTTTGGTATAGCAAAGAAATCTTGTGAAATCTTGGGCTAGTGTATACTTTTCAATATTGAGCACAATGCAGCTGAAGCTTATCATTTAGTTAGTTTTAAGTTTATTTTCTTTACCATCGACTGCATGTTGCTTCAATTTCTCACTTCCACCCAGAAAAATGGGCATTAGTCACCGCGCTGAATGTGAATAAGGTACTTAGGGATGGCAAACGGTGCGGTACGGTGCGATTGCGGGGTACACCCGCAAAGACTCCAACCCGCCCCGCAAAATAAAATTCACTATTTTATACCGCCCCGCCCCGCATATATATATTTTTTAATTTTTTTAATTTGGTATCTTTTAATAAACCAAAAGCTGATGAATAACACTTCACCATGCGCAAACCCGCCCCGCCCCGTAAACATAGTAATTCACCCCGTCCCGCCCCATTTGTCATCCCTAAGTACTTTTGCTGCTAGAATAGAAAATTCATAACAGAATGAGTTAACTGATTAACATTTACTAGTAAGTTCAACTTTAACAGAAACTGATACTTATATCATGTACTAATATTCATGGTAAAGTTACAAGATATCTACAATTGCTTGACAATGCAAAGCCTCAACTTTTCTAAATTGCATGAATGGCAAAGGAAGAGAAGACGGTGAATAGATATATATATAATTAGGTGGCACAACATGAGAGTGAACAGGATATAATTTGAAAGTATAAATTTGTTAAGTTAGACGTATACAAGATGTATGCCATTTTACTGCTGATTTGGTAACCAGACGAGATAATAGGGACTGATCGAACCTTTCTATCTTCTTCTTTCTCTTTGTTCCCTCCTGCTATCTATATTTCAATAAAGAGGAAGGTTATTAGAAGAGAATATTTAATTCTATAAGAATATTTAACTTGGAGCCCGGTTCATTGGTTTGGTTTGTTATTGTATATTACTTTGAGATAGTGTAGGAACAAACTTCTGGATCCGCCTCTGTTGCCGAGGACCTATATTTCAATAACGATGAAGGACGAGAAAGGGGTTTAGGAGATATGGTTAGATTGGATGGGTGTAGTTTTGGTAGCTTGTGTAGTTAGTACAAATACTCTAAGCGAATTGAACGAGAACCGAGACAAAACAGTTGGTGAGTGTTAGAATCGAAGACCCCATTCATCGTTTACATAAATTCACACACTTGAAATTGTATATTTAGATTCCATAAATATCACTGTAAGTTTGAAATCAAGTGTTTCTGCTTTCTCTTTCTGGTCATGTAAACAGCAGCTCTATTAGGGTGATATGATCCTCTTGATTGGTGCAAACATCTCTAACTAGGAACAAAATGATTAAAGCAACTATCTGATATGATGCTTGAGATGGAAACTTTTTTATATCAGTTTCAGGAGATCATCTGGGATAAAAACCGCTGTTAGATAAGGTGGCAACTGAAGCAGAATCGCCTTCTCTAAGCGGGTCGTTTGAGTGTTTCTCCCAAGGATCATGAAGTTCCATTGTTTTCTCATCTATAAAAGGTGGATTAGTAGGTGGAGGCAACTCTTCTTCTTTCTTGACAAGCATCTGTAATGCCCTAGACATGTATGGCCTTAACGTCGCGATTTCTTGAGTGCATAGAAGTCCTACATGTAGCACTCTCAGTACCTCATTTTTCACATTGATTGTATGGTAGTTATGCAACATGAGATTCGGATCGAACAGTTCCTCCGTTCTCCCTCGTTGAAAGTGTTCCCATGCCTGTTTCATCCAATAGCTAAAGCAGTGAGTAACAAGTTTTCAATTGAGCAGAAGAGGATTGAAAAAGTGATTCATAAATTACAATGGAAACTAAGCTGTCCGTATATTCTGCGTTTTTGCTCTTGTTATTTTGCTTTCCGGTAACAATCTCCAGTACAAGAACTCCAAAGCTGTAGACATCTACTTTCTCTGTTAATTGGCCATGTGCTAAGTATTCTGGAGCCATATATCCTCTACATATTAGAAGTGTAAATCGTTCATTATATTGCATCAAATTTCTGAGGTTGATCCATTATAGTTGCACGAAAAAGATTAGTCGCTATAAAATAGAAGATGAAAGAAAGAAATACTAACAATGTGCCAGCAATAACAGTGCTTATGTGACTCTTGTCTTCTTGGAATGACCTAGCCAACCCAAAATCAGCAATTTTTGCACGGAGCCTCGAGTCCAACAGTATATTGCTTGCTTTTATGTCTCTGTGAATTATTCGATTCTTTGTGTTTTCGTGGAGGTATACCAAACCTTCTGCAGTTCCTATAATTATCTCAAATCTTTTCTCCCAGTTTAAAGCTTTACCTTTGTTAGAGTCTGTCAATATTAAAATAAGAATCAAGATGTGTGACAAGTCATTGTGGTGTTTAATTATATGAAAATACAACATTTAATCTTAATGCAAAATCGGTTACTCACCAAAGATGAAGCGATCAAGACTCTGGTTAGGGAGGAACTCATATACGAGAAGGCTTTCGGGTCCTGAGCAGCTGCATCCCAATAACCTTACCAAGTTTTTGTGCTCAACACTGCTAATTATGTTAACCTCATTATAGAAATCTGCAGCTCTGTGTTTGTTGTTGAAGAACAGTCTTTTGACCGCAATCTCTCTCCCATCTTGCAGAACACCCTGTAATGAGTTCAGTGGTGAAACTAGAATTTTTTCCAAGGGTGTTCAAATTTAAAAGAAGTGAAAAAGATTTCCGACAAAAGGTGTTCAATATGTGTTATATACCTCTAAAACGTAATATTTTACCCATGTACACAGTGTAATTTTCCGACGAAGGTTGGTCAGTTGACCACCCTTATCACCATGTGGCTTTGCCACTGAATGAGTTGACCTCAGACTTGGCTTAATGTCGACACTCATAGTACTGCATTACTGTTATGGACAATCTACAACTTTGAAGATTTATTATAACTGTACAGCATTCTGCCATTACCTTATAAACTGTGCCAAATCCACCTTGCCCGAGCTTGTTGGCCTCGTCGAATGACCCTGTGGCTTTCTCAAGTGTGGAATATTTGAAGTTCAAACTGCTGTCGTGAAGGATCTTAACTAGTTTCTCCGCATCCTTTGCACCTGACAAGTTCAAATTGGAAAAAACGCGAGTTGTTGACCGTTATTCAAGGTAAATGCTCGGCTACAAAATGTTGCTTGTTTCTGATTTTACAAACCAGTTAATACCATACGATTCCATATATGTTCATTATAGATATCCTAACGATTTTAGCAATAATTTGTGGACAAAAGAATTTACCTTTTCTCTTCTTCTGGATTTGTTTGTTCTTCCAGATATAAATACCAACGACAGCACCTACTGCCAAGACTACCACAGAACTAACAATAACAATTACAATGACTACAACATTTCCTGCAATATGATCAATTGAGAGTAGAAAAGATCATTATTCAGCGTAATTACTTTTTCCCTCAACAAATAACAGGTGAACCAGGACGAAAAAGTGTAAACATTACCTCCTGATGATGAGCCTCCGCTTATAGTAATAGCATTGAGAAAATTTATATCAGAATATCTCATGAAGCATCCAGTGTACAACGCTCGACCTTCTGACCAAGGTAAGCATCCCAACATGGAAGCAGATGCACTTTGTAAACATGCTGTACAGGCGTTTGCGCTCAGTGTCTTCCAGCAATCAGCAAGAACATAAGCTGTCTCGTTGGAAGCCCCAGGAACTGGCGCTTCAGCACGTGCGTAGCCATTATTAATCGGTGCATTTGCAACCGCTTGCTGAACAGCTCTCCGGGCAGTCTGTTGGAACAAAGAACCTTTTGTGGTCCTATTTCCACATACACGCCTGTCCTCTGGACCTAAGTACTGGTCATAGAATGTGTAATTCTCTGCTCGCATAAAGCAGCCATCAAGATAGATTCTCCCTCCGTTATAAGGGAAGCACTGGGGCAGAACGGTTCGCGCTTCAGCATAGCATAAGACACAGTCAAGTAAAGAAAGATCGCCATAGCATTGCGCCAGTCCATAGTTAGTGTTCGGTCCAGTTCCATTAACTGCTACTCCATATCCTCTAGTCCTCATTTGCTGACTTATTGTTTCCATTGTGGCAACAAAGTTTGGGACAAAAATAATTGGATTTGCCTCGAGTTGGTTTCCACATATGATCTGGACTGTCTGAGATCTTGGCTCACTCACTGAAAGTTCTGGTAGAAGTAGGATCAATGCAATGAAAAAGAGACTACACAAAATTGAAGGGGTTGCTCTCTCCATTTTGCCAGATGTGGTGAGACCTAATTGCAAGATCTTATATCAATCTTGAGCCTGTACAACATAGAAATAATGTAAGAGAACTATCTGAAGTACTATTAAAATGACATAAATGCATAAGATTTTAATTTGTGCATTAGGAATACACCTTCCCAAATGGTAAAAAAAGATCTATAAGAGAAAAAACAGATTGCAAAGACAATTCTTAAGGTTAAAGGTGTTTGTAGATGGACAAAAAGGGAAGAGAAATTAGCAAACTTAATTGACCTACTGGAGTTTAAGGAAAGGGTACAACTTATTTGGAAAGAATAAATTTGCTAGTTTCCTGAAACTCTATGCAAATTCATTAGAAGTGGCATATCTAATAGAGAAAGGCATCAACCTTGAGAATTAACTCTAGCCTTGCTGAAAAGGATGAAAGGCACAAAAGATATACAATACCTGAATTCTTAGATTGCAAAACCTATTTATACAAAACTCATCTTTGCAAATCTTTTTCCTTTCCCTTCTGTTTCTTTGTTAAGATTTTGGACTTAATTAGGCATGGACAAAAGCTGAGCTGGTCGGGGCTCGGCTTGAGCTGGGCTTGGCTCAGCTTAGTTCAGTTGAAACTCGGCTAAGATCAGCTCGACTCGGTTAAAGATGAATCAAGCTTGCTCGCCGAGCCAACTCGACTTGGCTTAGTTGACTATGTTGAGTGATGTAATTAATGTTTTAAATGCAACTTCATCTTTGATTATGTTGCTCGAATTCTTCAAATCCTTGTTGCATTTATGTCCACCCGACACGTGGGGTTGGATCCGCACTGGATTTGGTCAATCTAACTTGAGTTCTTTGAGTACACTTATAACAAATTAAGAAGTATAAGTTGGTTGAGTATTTGGTTTAATTTTGGTTTTATCTCATATAAAGTACTATGCTATTATATGAGATTACTTATGAATAAAATATTAAATAACAACAACATTCCCAGTATGGGTAGTGTGTATGTAAACCTTGACCCTACCTTATACTGGTGGAGAGGTTATTTCCGATAGGCCATCGGCTCATGTAAGCACAATATTAGTAGTAAAGAAATACAATATAAAAATTGAACATGTCATGGAAACATAGCAACAACGGGATATTGACAAACCGAAACATAAGCAATATCAAATAATAATATGAGTCCAAGAATATGCCAGAACTAGAGTAGTACTAAAACTACCGGTACGTAAGGGGATACCCTTTATTACTCACTAACTCTTTATCCTAATTATCAACCTTCACTACCTC
>JASVEL010006779.1:0-25427 GCA_032618575.1 Nicotiana noctiflora
CCGATCTGTTGATACTGTATTATTGGTTATTCTCGAGCCGTTGAACCTCCTTCTTGGACGGTTGAGTATATTGTGGGCTGTGAGCCAGTTATTGGATCCCGCGAGGATCGTTATCATTGTCTTATCATATAGACATGCTAGTTTACTACTAGTCGGCAGCTATTTCTGTTATTATGCTAATTCCAATCTCCGGAACTTGATATTACTATTTTCCAACCGAAAAATGATAAAAAGAGTTTTCAAAAACTACTTTTGAGCCTGCGAGGCTGTATCTGCATATTAGCTGACTAGTAGTGGATCGGGCTGCGCGCCGCAGCGAGATATATGTTGGATCGGACTGCACGCCGCGGGAATATCTCTATGAGATGTGCTTGGGCTGTAGGAGCCCCTCCGGAGTCTGAACCCCCACAGTGAGCACGGGTACCCAAAATTGGAGTCGGGCTACACGCCGTAGCGGTCATATCATGCATTTCATTACATTTTAGCCACATCTGCTAGCTGTTATACTGTTTTGCTGGTACTTATTGGTACAGGTACAGTCGATATTGATTCTGTGACAGGGTATTTGATTACGACTTTACATAGTGCTTTATTGCGGATTTCTTATCTGCGCTGTCTTACCCTTGTTTATTACCACTGAGTCTGGCAGTATTCACTTTACTCCCTGCACCTTGTGTGCAGATCCAAGTACCTCTCAGCAGTGATCCGGCAGCTGTTCGAGGCGACATACGTAGGATATTCGAGGTAGCTGCAGAGTCCGCAGGACCCGATATTCCTTCTTACTGTCTTTTGATTCTGTATTGATATTTTCTTTCCGCACTTGGTATCTTGTAAACCACTATTACACTATGTTCATTAGAGGCTCATGACTCTTGACCCTTCGGTCTATGGGAGTTGGTATATTTTGGGAATTGGTTCCTCGTTTTCGATATATGTATCACTGTTGCTTCATGTTTTGATATGCTTAAATGGGATGAAGCGAGCTTCTAGCTCCGTCGTTGTTATTGATTGGTCAGGCTGGCCTAGCAATGTGTTGGGCGCCATCACGACCGGATTTGGGGTCGTGACAAGTTGGTATCAGAGCCTAGGTTTACTAGGCCTCATGAGTCTTGAGCCGGTTAGTAGAGTCTTGTGGATCGGTACGGGGACGCCTGTACTTATCCTCGGGAGGCTGCGAACCTTTAGGAAACACTTCACTTTTCTTGAACTATGTCGTGCGATCTTGTTGTTCTGAGAACTGAACTTCTATATTCTATTCTCTCGCAGATGGCGAGAACGCGAGCATCGGGACGAGGTGGACGACCTCCATTGCCACCTGTTAGAGGCCGTGGGCGCGGTCGTGCTAGAGGTAGAGGTAGGGCGGGCTGAGGCAGTGCCAGCTGACCCGCCTGTTGTACCAGTTCAGGAGCAGCCCCCAGTGGTTGATGCTCCAGCAGCCCCAGTTCAGGGCCAGACTGTATCTATTGCTATTCCTGGTCTTCAGGAGACTCTTGCTCAGATATTATCGGTGTGTTCCGGTTTGGCTCGGGTAGTCTCAGCTACTGCTACTGCAGCGACATCTCAAATAGGGGGTGGTCAGCAGACCCCTGCAGCTCGCACACCTGACCCGGTTGTTCAGGGACTTCAGACGCCAGAGGCGGTCCCCGCTCAGGTGGTTGCACCGGTTATTCCTCCAGCTGCACCAGCTCCAGCTCCAGAGCATATGGTTCAGGCTATGCCCGACGACGAGCAGCGTCGTCTTGAGAGATTTGGTAGACTTCAGCCACCCCATTTTAGTGGCGTTGAGGGCGAGGATGCCCAGGGTTTCTTGGACAAGTGTTAGAGGATATTGCGGACGGCTGGTATTCTTGAGTCCAGCGGAGTTTCATTTACTACCTTTCAGTTCACTGGTCCCGCATTTGATTGGTGGGAAGAGTTTGAGAGGCGTGGGCCTATAGGAGCAGCACCTCTCACATGGCAGCAGTTCTCTACTCTCTTTCTAGAGAAATATGTACTTCAGTCTTGTCGCGAGGAGCTACGTCGCCGGTTCGAGTGGTTGGTTCGGGGCGACATGTCTGTGACTCAGTATGAGCTTAGATTCACACGGTTGGCTAGGCATGCCACATGGATGATCCCTAATGATAGGGAGAGGATCGAGAGGTTCATTGATGGCCTCGACTACTCTATCCGCATTCTTATGACCGGGGAGAGAGTTCTGTCATCATCTTTCGAGCCAGGTTGTAGACATGGCACGCTCCGTTGAGGCGGATCGCCGCCGAGAGAGAGGAGCGGGGAGGCCAAGAGGCCTCGCGGTTGTGGTAGTTTCGGTGGTGCTCCGTCTAGAGGGCATTCCCGGCGGAGCGAGAGGTCGGCTCGCCTGGACGCTTCTCATTCGGGCCGCCCGAGTAGAGCGGAGGTTCGCATGGTCGTGGTCGACGGGGAGTTTCAGCAGGGTCGGTCATCACTTAGTGCCCTTCCGGCTTAGAGTGCGGTACCTACTTCGTCGGCCCGGGGTTCTTCGCGACGAGGGGTTCCGCTTCGGTCCCTTCTCCGGCACCGGTGCATGTTATGAGTGTGGTGAGTTTGGCCACGTACTGAGGAGACGGTGCCCTCGACTTCGTAGGGACGGGGCTCGGGAGAGGGATCAGCCCTCCTCTTCGGCACCATCTCGGTCTAGTAGAGGTGGAGGTCGATCTTCTCGTGGTCGCCCAGAGGTGAGGAGAGATCCGGTGGAGGCCGAGACACGGTTTTATGCACTTCCCTGACGGGCGTGATGCGGTTGCCTCCGATGCGGTGATTACGGGTATCATTTCCGTCGTCACAGAGATGCCTCGTTCTATTTGATCCGGGGTCCACATATTCATACGTGTCCTCTTATTTTGCACATCATATGGGTGCGACTCGTGGTAGTCTTGACTTACATGTTCATGTATCCACCCCCGTGGGTGATACGATTATTGTGGGTCATGTCTATAGATCCTGTGTTATATCTATGGGGGTCTGGAGACCCAGGCAGAGTTGTTATTGTTGGGGATGGTGGACTTTGATGTTATATTGGGTATGGGAGTGGTTGTCTCCGTACCATACTATATTGGACTGTCATGCTAAGACAGTTACGTTGGCCATTCCTGGTATTTCTCGGATCGAGTGGCGGGGTTCGACCGATTTCGTCCCTAGCCGTGTTATTTCGTTCTTAAAAGCTTAGAAGATGGTTGAAAAGGGGTGTTTATCGTACTTAGCTTTTGTGAGAGATGTGGGAGCTGAGTCTCCTAGCATTGATTCTGTACCTGTTGTGAGGGATTTCCCAGATGTATTCCCCTCAGACCTGCCGGGCATGCCGCCGGACGGGGATATTCATTTTGGCATTGACTTGGTGCCGGGCACTCAGCCCATATCCATTCCTCCTTATCGGATGGCACCAGCTGAGTTGAAAGAACTGAAAGAGCAACTTCAAGAGCTTCTGGATAAGGGTTTCATCCGCCCTAGTGTGTCTCCGTGGGGTGCGCCGGTATTATTTGTTAAAAAGAAAGATGGTTCCATGCGAATGTGTATTGATTATAGGCAATTGAACAAAGTGACGGTGAAGAACAAGTACCCTCTACCGCGCATAGATGATTTGTTTGATCAGTTACAGGGTGCGAGGGTGTTTTCTAAGATTGATCTTCGTTCAGGCTATCATCAGCTGAAGATCAGGGACTCGGATATTATGAAGACTGCATTCAGGACCCGATATGGTCATTATGAGTTTCTTGTGATGTCTTTTGGGCTGACCAACGCCCCAGCAACATTTATGCATCTGATGAACAGTGTGTTCAGGCCTTATTTGGATTCATTTGTGATTGTGTTCATTGATGACATTCTAGTCTACTCCCGTAGTCAGGAGGAGCACGCTCAGCATTTGAGTATTGTGTTGCAGAGATTGAGAGAGGAGAAGCTATATGCTAAATTCTCCAAGTGCGAGTTTTGGCTCGAGTCCGTAGCATTTATGGGACATGTGGTGTCTCGTGATGGTATTCAGGTTGATCAGAAAAAGATAGAGGCGGTGCAGAGTTGGCCTAGACCGTCCTCAGCTACAGAGATCGGGAGTTTTCTTGGCTTGGCGGGGTATTATCGCCGGTTTGTTCAGGGATTTTCATCCATTGCTTCTTCATTGACTAAATTGACCCAGAAGGGTGTATCATTCGTGTGGTCGGATGAGTGCGAAGAGAGCTTTCGGAAGCTCAAGACAGCTTTGACCACAGCTCCAGTGTTAGTATTTCCATCAGCTTCAGGTTCATATACCATTTATTGTGATGCCTCGAGAGTGGGGATAGGTTGTGTGTTGATGCAGGAAGGAAAGGTGATTGCTTATGCTTCTCGGCAGTTGAAGCCACATGAGAAGAACTATCCTGTTCATGACTTGGAGCTAGCCGCCATTGTTCATGCATTGAAGATTTGGAGGCACTATTTGTACGGCGTGTCTTGTGAGGTGTATACCGAGCATCGTAGTCTCCAGCATTTGTTCAAACAGAAAGACCTTAATTTGAGACAGCGGAGATGGCTTGAGTTGCTGAAGGATTATGACATTACTATATTATATCATCCGGGGAAGGCCAATGTGGTGGCCGATGCTTTGAGCCGGAAGGCGGTCGGTATGGGGAGCTTGGCATATATTCCGGCTGAGGAGAGGCCATTTGCTCATGATGTTCAGGTGCTAGCCAATCGGCTAGTGAGGTTAGATATTTCGGAGCCCAGCCGGGTATTGGCTTGTGTTGTATCTCGGTCATCTCTATATGATCGTATTCGTGAGCACCAGTATGATGATCCACATTTGGGCTGTCCTTAGGGACAGAGTTCAGCATGATGATGCTAGAGATGTCATCATTGATAGTGACGGCGTATTGAGGATGCAGGGCCGGATATGTGTGCCCAATGTTGATGGCCTTCGTGAGTTGATTCTGGAAGAGGCCCATAGCTCGCGGTATTCTATCCATCCAGGAGCCGCGAAGATGTATCAAGATTTGACACAACACTATTGGTGGAGAAAGATGAAAATGGACATTGTGAGACATGTATCACGGTGCCTCAACTGTCAGCAGGTTAAGTACGAGCATCAGAGGCCCGGTGGTGTATTTCAGCGCATTGATATTCCTGAGTGGAAATGGGAGAGGATCACTATGGACTTTGTTACTGGACTCCCTCGGACAGCAAGGAAGTTTGATTCTATATGGGTGATTGTGGATAGACTGACCAAGTCAGCTCATTTCATCCCAGTTAGTACTACCTACGCATCGGAGCGGTTGGCAGCGATCTTTATTCGGGAGATTGTCCGGTTGCATGGAGTCCTAGATTCTATCATATCCGACAGGGGTACTCAGTTCAGTTCTCAGTTTTGGAGAGCATTTCAGCGAGAGATGGGTACGCGAGTTGAGTTTAGTACAACATTTCACCCCCAGACAGATGGGCAGTCAGAGCGCACTATACAGATTCTGGAAGATATGTTGCGAGCATGTGTGATTGACTTTGGTGGTTCGTGGGATGAGTTCCTACCACTTGCTGAGTTTTCCTACAACAACAATTATCAGTCGAGTTTTCAGATGGCCCCGTACGAGGCATTGTATGGCAGACGGTGTAGATCTCCCGTGGGATGGTTTGAGCCTGGTGAGGATAGATTGATAGGGACTGAGTTAGTCCAGGATGCTCTGGATAGAGAAAAGTTTATCCAGGAGAGGCTTCGTACAGCATAGTCTCGCCAGAAGAGTTATGCAGACCGTAGACTTCGAGAGTTGTCTTTCATGGTTGGTGACATAGTATTGTTGAAGGTTTCACCTATGAAGGGTGTCATGAGGTTCGGGAAGAAAGGGAAGTTGAGTCCCAGGTACATTGGTCCTTTTGAGATACTTAGGAGAGTTGGAGAGGTGGCTTATGAGTTAGCATTGCCGCCCAGCTTATCCAGCGTTCATCCAGTATTCCACGTGTCTATGCTCCGGAAGTACATTGGAGATCCGTCTCATGTATTAGACTTCAGTACCATCCAACTTGATGACGATCTATCCTATGATGTGGAGCCTATTGCTATTTTGGGTCGTCAGGTGAGAAAATTGAGGTCTAAGGAGATTGCATCAGTTAAGGTTCGGTGGAGAGGTCGATCGGTGGAGGAGGCCACTTGGGAGATCGAGCGGGAGATGCGGAGCAGATATCCTCACTTGTTTGAGACTTCAGGTATGTTTCTTGACCCGCTCGAGGACGAGCATTTGCTTAAGAGGGGAGAATGTGACGACCCGGCCCGTCGTCACGGGAATTACCACCCCGTTATGTTGAAATTGTATGTTTTATGCTTTTATATCAGTGTTAAAGTCTATCGGGTGAGTTAGGAATGAATTGGATTGAAAATGAGGCATATAGCCTTTGTGAAGGAAACTTGAATAAGGAAAGTCAACCCGGAGTTGACTATTTGGTTAGAGGGCTCGGAATCGGATTCTGATGATTCGGTTAGTTCCGGGAGGTGATTTGTGACTTAGGGGAGCGATCGGAATTGAATTTGGAGGCCCGGTGTAGAAATAGGCTTGAATTGGCTAAGGTTGAATTTTTGGCGAAATCCGAACGGTAGGTGAGATTTTGATCCGGGGGTCGGAATGGAATTCCGACAGTGGCAGTAGCTTCGTTAGGTGATTTTGGATGTGCCTGCAAAATTTCAGGTCATTCGGACGTCGTTTGGTCGGGTTTTTGATTGAATGTGTAATTTGGAATGTTTTAAGGAATTTAGGCTTGAATTTGATGTGAATTATGGGTTTTGGTGTTATTAGACGTGTTTTGAGGATTGGAGCAAGTTCGAATAAGGTGTTAAGATGTGTTGGTGTGTTTGGATGAGGTCCGGGGGGCCTCGGGGTGTTTTCGGATGGTTAAACGGAAGAAAATTGTGGAAAATTGCAGGTTGAAGAGTTCTGGTTCTGTCATTTTCGCCCCTGCGGAAAGCTGGGCGCGGAGGCGAGTCCGCAGGAGCGGACTGAGGAGCGCAGGAGCGCTTGGCACCGCAGAAGCGGACTCCTTTCCGCTGAAGCGGCATCGCTGGTGCGAGCCAGTGATCGCAGAAGCGGACTAGATGGAAAATGGGAAGGTCCGCGGAAGCGGATTATTGACCGCCTGGGCGAGTCCGCAGGAGCGGACTCTGGTACGCAGAAGCGGGAGTTTTCGCAGAAGCGGAGGATCAATCGCGGAAGCGGACGCGCATAAGCGGTCCGTGTATCGCAGGAGCGGAAATGGCCAAAAGGGCCTGGGTTCGCAGAAGCGACCAAAAGGTCGCAGAAGCGGTTCCGTAGGGGCGAAATTTTATCCGCAGAAGCGAAAATCGCTGTGAGTTAAGTGTATCAGAAGTTAGAAAAATTTCAGAACATTTCACTCATTTGGGTCTCGGCTTTAGAGGCGATTTGGGCGATTTTGAAGAGAAACTCAAGGGAAATCATCGGGTAATCAACTATGGACTTAAACTATGATTAGTATTGGTAATATTATACAATTATATCATGAAAATGGAGGAATTTGGGGTAATTTATGGAGGATTTAGCCCTAGGCTTGAACTTTAGAAAATCAAGGTTTTGAATGGCCAAATGGAGTCCGAATTTGGTAAAATTGATATGCTTAGACTCGTATCGAGATGAGGGTTCCGAATATATGACTTTCGTAATTTTTCGGCAAGCGTACCGAAAGTCGGGTTTTGACAACTTTGGGAATTTTGATGTAAATTGAGTTGTATTGATTGGGTGTCGTCCCATTGGCCTAATTTGTTGTGTTTCTACTGTATTTGATCGGATTCTACGCGTGCGGAGCTTGATTCTCGTGGCAAGGGCATTGCGGAGTAGTCGTCGCGCCGTATTGAGGTGAGTAATAGATGTGGGTGATGACCGGCGGGTTCGAAACCCCGGTATACCACTTTGTGACGCTGTATAGCGGCGAGACACGCACACTCTTGAGAGTGCGGGGTCGATCATGAGCTGGAGACTATATATTAGTCCGACTTGTTGATACTGTATTATTGGCTATTCTCGAGCCGTTGAACCCCCTTCTTGGGCGGTTGAGTATACTTGTGGGCCGTGAGCGAGTTATTGGATCCCGCGAGGATCGTTATCATTGTCTTATCATATAGACATGCTAGTTTACTACTAGTCCGCAACTATTTCTGTTATTATGCTAATTCCAATCTCTGGAACTTGATATTACTGTTTTCCAACCGAAAAATGATAAAAAGAGTTTTCAAAAACTACTTTTGAGCCTGCGAGGCTGTATCTGCATATTAGCTGACTAGTAGTGGATCGGGCTGCACGCCGCAGCAGGATATATGTTGGATCGGACTGCACGCCGCGAGAATATCTCTATGAGATGTGCTTGGGCTGTAGGAGCCCCTCTGGAGTCTGAACCCCCACAGTGAGCACGGGTACCCAAAATTGGAGTCGAGCTACGCGCCGTAGCGGTCATATCATGCATTGCATTGCATTTAGCTACATCCGCTAGTTGTTATACTGTTTTGCTGGTACTTGTTGGTACAGGTACAATTGATATTGATTCTGTGACAGGGTATTTGATTACAGCTTTACATAGTGCTTTATTGCGGATTTCTTATCTGCGCTGTCTTACCCCTGTTTATTACCACTGAGTCTGGCAGTACTCATTTTACTCCCTGCACCTTGTGTGCAGATCCAGGTACCTCTCAGCAGTGATCCGGTAGCTGTTCGAGGCGACATCTGTAGGATACTCAAGGTAGCTGCAAAGTCCGCAGGACCCGATATTCCTTCTTACTGTCTTTTGATTCTGTATTGATATTTTCCTTCCGCACTTGGTATCTTGTAAACCATTATACACTTATGTTCATTAGAGGCTCATGACTCTTGACCCTACGGTCTATGGGAGTTGGTATATTTTGGGACTTGGTTCCCCATTTTTGATATATGTATCACTATTGTTTCATATTTTGACATGCTTAAATGAGATAAAGCGAGCTCCTAGCTCCGTCATTGTTATTGATTGGTCAGGCTGGCCTAGCAATGTGGTGGGCGCCATCACGGCCGGATTGGGGTCGTGACAGACGAGCTAGAGCTGATAAGTTCTTGAACCTTAGACAAGGTAATGTAGACTTCTTCAGTTAAGTCTCCATGAAGAAAACCATTATTGACATCTAATTGATAGAGACCCCATCCCTTTTTAACAGTTGTAGCTAGTATGCATCTTATGGTGGTCATTTTGACCACATGGGAGTATGTTTCATTAAAGTCGATTCCTTTCCTTTGAACATCACCTCTCACAACTAATATGGCTTTCAATCTCTCCATAGTACCATCAGAGTGTTGTTTTACCTTATAAACCCATTTACAGGGTAAAGCCTTCTTTCCTGTTGGTAATTCCACCACATCCCATGTGTTATTTAGTTCAAGAGCCTCAATTTCTTTTGCCATAGCTTCCTGCCAGCCAGGATGGCATCCTGCCTGTGTAAAACTAACAGGTTCATGCCAATTAGACAGAGAGTTAAGCATATGTTGATTAGTAGAAGATAGACCAGTGAAGGAAATAGAGGGAGCTGTGACTGGAGTGAGAAAATAGGAACTGCTTACATTTGTGAGCTGGAGGGCATTACAAAAGAAATCCTTGAGGTAGTTAGGTGGGATATTTGGCCTGGTATACTTTCTAACAAAGTTGTCTAGAAGAGGTTGAGTTTGAGGAGAAGGAAATAAAGGGGAAGTGCTAGGTGAGCGAGTTGAATGACTTGTGGTATAGTGAGGGGAAATAGGAGTGTTAGAGGTAGGAGATGGAGGAGGTGAACCATTAGGAAAAGGTGAATCTGGTGTACTGTATGAAATCTGGAATTGGTGAAATATCTGGACAAGGGACAAATGGTTTGGAGTTAGCAGTGGGTAAGGAAGGTTCAGAAGAAGATTTAGAGCTTAAGGAAGCAAAATGAAAGAATTCTTCATGAAAAACAACATTCCTTGAAATGAAAGTTCTCATTGATTTGAGATTGAGCAACTTATAACCCTTCTTTCCATGTGGATAACCTAGGAAGACACAAGCAACAGCCCTAGGAGCAAACTTTGTTATAGAAAGTGAAGGTGTAGAGGCAAAACACAAACAACCAAAGCACCTTAGAATTGAGTAATTTGGGGTACTTTTGAAGAGCATTTCATAAGGTGTTTTAGAATGGATAATCCTAGAAGGAAACCTGTTGATTAAGAATGTGGCTGTCAGCAAGCAATCCCCCCAAATATGTTATAGGTAAGTGTGATTGGTATAACAAGGCCCTAGATGTCTCCAATAGATGCTTATGTTTTCTCTCCACAACTCCATTTTGTTGTGGAGTATGCACACAAGTAGTTTGATGTAGGATTCCTTGGGAAAGAAAAAATTCTGATTGCATTTTACCACTCCCTAACTCAAATGCATTGTCTATTCTAACCACTTGAACTTTGGTGTGAAATTGCCTCTCTACCATTGCTAAATAAGATTTCAGAACTGTGAAGGCATTAGATTTGGTACTTAATAGGTAAGTCCAAGTACCCCTAGTAAAATCATCCATAATTGTGAGAAAATAGTTGAAACCATCATAAGTAGGGGTGCTATAAGGTCCCCAGGTATCCACATGTATCATTTCAAAAGCATGTTTGGTAGAGATAGAACTTATGGGAAATGGTAGCTTAGACTGCCTTGCCATAGGCCAAATAGTTCAAGGACTAGAAAAGCTGGAACAAAATGAAACACAATCTGAAGAAATCCTTTTCATATTGCTCAATGGTAAATGGCCAAGTCTGTAGTGCCACAACTTCTCTTTTACACCAGGATCAGAGAAAGTAAAACTGGAATTAAAAACTATATTGGAATATGTATTCCTTTTTGAAAGAAAAGAACTAGTAGACTTAAAGAGACTCTTAGAATCAGCTGATGAATGGCTAGATCTCAGAATGTAGAGTCCTCCCTCTTCTTTACCAATCTCCATAGGGCTCTTCAGTGAAGGGCCCTGCAGAAGAAAACAAGAGTAAGGGGTGAATAGAACAAATTTCTGGAGTTGCCTGCATAACTTATGGACAGATAACAAGTTATATTTGAAGGTTGGTATGTACAGAACATTCTGTATAATAATGTTAGGAAAAAGAGAAACTGAACCTGAGTGAGTGACTTTAACTTTATATGAATTTGGAAGTTTAACAATGAGAGGTTTAGGCAAAGCTTTATAATCAATGAAGAATGCTCTGTTAAAACACATATGCTCTGTTGCTCCACTATCTAATATCTATGAATCACTGTCAATCTGAATTAAACAGGTATAAGAATCAAAGAAATTTATCATACCAACACAATTCACAGTAGCTGAAGGTTCAGAAGCAGTTCCACCTTGTTGTCCCATCTTCATTTGTTGAAGAAGCTGCACATTCTCTTGAGTAAGTGACTGGACCCTCTCAGTTGCATTTTCTGCTTCTATGCCTTCTTCATTTGAGTTGAAAGCATTGTTTACTTGCACCTGTCCTTTTCCTTTAAAGTTCCTCTGATTTGTGAACTTGAAATCAGTTGGGAAACCATGAATCCTGTAACATTGATCAATGGTGTGTCCTGGTTTTTTGCAGTAGGAACATATACTAGCAGTCTTCTTAGTATTAGTAAAACCCTTGTTCCCTTTGTCCTTAAACCTATTGAAGTTACTTGTGTGATTGTTAACATTGAAAGAGGCTGATTCACCAGGATAAGCTGATGTAGCATGAATTTCTCTCTGCTTTTCATCCTGAATGACTAGAGAGTAAGCTTGACCAATAGATGGTAAAGGAGAGGATAGGAGTATGTTGCTTCTTACTCCAGTGAAGTTGTCATTCAGACCCATTGGGAATTGGAGAAGTCCTTCATCTTGATGTGCTTTGTGTGATTTAGTCTTAGCACCACACAATTAGTCACACACACAAGGAGAAAAAGTATTGAGTGCATCAAGTTCATCCCAAAAACTTTTCATCTTAGTGTAGTAAGTAGAAACATTTGTATTCCCTTGCACAACAGCATTGAGTTCTTTTTGCAATTGAAACAACTTAGCCCCATTTGTCTGACCAAACATTTCCTCTAGATCACTCTATAGGTCCTTTGCACTTTGAGAATAGAGAACACTTTCAGCTATTTCCTTTGACAAGGAGTTCAACAACCATGAGAGTACCATGTCATTGCAACGTGCCCAAGTCTTCTACAGTATAAGATCTGCCTCAGGTACAGCTAGGGTTCCATTAATGAACCCTAGTTTGTTCTTAGCAGAGAGAGCAATCACAACTGCTCTTCTCCAACCTCCATAACCTCTGGCATCAAAATCCGAAGAAACTAAATTCATTCCTGGATAATCTGAAGGATGAAGATAGTAGGGATGGGATGAATCAACAACTCCTACTGTGAGATGAGCTGCAGGTGCAGTAACTTGAGCAGAAGCAGAATTTTCAGGAGCTTCAGTGGACCCCATTGATGATTAAGAGAATGAAGACGAAGATGATGAATAGAAAGAGAAGAATTTGAAAAATCCAGAAGCAGAATTATTCCTGCTCTGATACCATGTAGGAAAATGATGTGTGAAGAATTTTCCTTTTTGTATATTGAATGAATTTACTGTACATTGTTGATGTATTTATACAATGAATAAGAATCTTCTATGAAACAGAAAAAGCCAAGTGGCATGCTGTTATTTGCTAAACTATAACTAACTTAATCTTTACAATTATAATAGTACAAAATAGTATAACTAATTTATTCCTTCACTATGCTATATCAGTCATAACGAAATGGGCCAATTCTGTGAAGATAGAGTTGGCCCAATATGAAAATGCAGCCCAAGTTAATTATGTGGCCCAATGTCTTGCACTCTTGTATCAAAATAGGCGGAACATTCGAGATAATCAGACATAAACCAAACTTCTAACCACTTGACCACTTTGTCTTCACACTTTGTCTTCATCATCTCCTTCATGCGCTCCTTTGTGAATGGATAAGCAACAGCGCCATGACACACAACTAGATTTCTGGCTTCAGTTGTAACAGTCCTGCCTGTTGGCCCAATGGCAACCAACATGGGGATACCACGAACTTTAAACAGATTACTCAATGATGCCTTCCTTTCATCACCAAAGGGAAGAGCTAGCCACAGCATTGTGGCAAAAAACTCATCAAAGGAGGCATGATCTCTGTCACTAGATATGAATATAACTTCTAAAGCATCATCATTCACTTTAATCTTGTCATATGCTTCTCTAAGCTTTGGTAGGAAAGCACGGCACAGAGGACACCAGTGTGCAGAAAAGTGAAGAACATTCTTCCCAACAAGATCAGACACTGGAATCTACAAAAAAAAATTGTTGTTGATGACTGACTGTAATTGTGGGAATGCAGGCAAAGACATCAACAGAAATGGGATGGAAGCTGTTTTGCAGTATGATTGGCAAAGAAAAATACATGAAAGCACATCTCATGTCAAAGTCAGAAAGAAAGATGATAACTCGACTAGCAAAGTCAAGAGTTATCAAAAAGTCATGTTAATATAACTAGGGTTACCAAATTATGAAAGTAAACAAGTATCTCACCTTAGCACCATCCTTCCCAATAACAAAATCACCATCTCCTGAAACCAAAATTGACTCAAGTGTCTGCGCTTCTCGTTTAGTTTTCTCTATCTTCTCAAGTTCAGCGAATCTCTCGGGTGTAAAAGGGTATGCTTGGATACCGTGCTCCACTGTGGCTTCAGCAACATTAGAATGAAGAGTCTTCCCATCTGGTGAAATGATCACCAATGTAGGAAGTTCAGATAGTTCAGCTTCTTGCAGCTCCTGTCCTTTAAGGGAAGTGAAAACCAAGGCAAGTTAGCAAATGCTTGTTTGAATGACTCTTCATCATCATCAAGCGGAATCATCATAATCTCAAAGTTTTCTCCCAGTTCCTTCAACTTTTTAATACACTTCAACCAGCTTTGGAGTGAAAGAAAGGCATCCATTGAATGCGGCCAACGAGAAATAAAGGCCTACAGTCTTGCCTTCAAGCTCACAAACAGCTACCCGATAGATATTAAATCATAGTGAAACAGCAGTACGAATTAAACCATAAAGAACATAGTGTAAGGAACTCAATAAGGTACAGCAATGTGAACTGACCTTCCTCCCATCAGCGGCAAATACAAAGTCTCGTGACTGTGAGAGTAAGATAGATTTCAAGGATTGATCCCTCTTAGCTGCTTCTTCCCGATCTTTAATTTCTTTAACCCGTTCAGGAAGTAAAGGGTAACTTTCCACCCCATACTCAAGGATGATCTCAACCCCACCATCAGTCAATACCTTCCCGTTTTCATCCAGGATCACTAGGTGGGGTATTCCTTTAACAGCAAACAGCTCATCCAGACGTTCACGGATTTCAGAATCAGAGAAAGGGGCCACAAGCCATAACATTTTGGATAAGTAACCCATGAAAGACTCATCGTCCTCATCAGCAGAAAGGAAAACAACTTCAAGTTCTCCTTTGGGAAGGAGCTCATTGTACACCTCTACCAAATTTGGGGTGAAACGTTGGCATGGACCACACCATGATGCCGAAAAGTATAACCCAACTCTTTCCCCCTACTTGAAGTATCAAGTTTAACCTAAAATTTTGAAGACAATGAGAAGCTTGGATTGTTGATAAATATAGTTGATCAACTCTGTTAATGATTTGAAAATCCACCTAATTCTTTTTTATCATATGGAAGTGATACAAACAGAATATAACACAACGGATGACAAGCAAATACGGTACTCCCTCCATCCCAATTTGTTTGGCATAGTTTGAATAAACACGGAGTTTAAGAAATGAATACATGAGCTAAATTGGTATAAATACCAAAAGTACAATGATAGCAAATGAAATCTTTTTGTATACAATGATCCCATGACAAATTATGTCAACCGAAAAAAGGAACGTTAAAGTTACAAGTTTCTAAATACAAAAAGGTTTCAATCTGTAACAGCCCAAATATTGTCCGCTTTGCGCCTAGGCTCGCACAGCTTTAAAACGTGTCACTGGGATCTAATACTTGCGTACTGGTATACCCAACATCTCTCACGTGTTTTGTCGAAGTGGGATTCGTATGGGGTGTCATATACACCCCTCCTTAGGTATTGTCCTTGGTGAGGTTTGCCCCATTACCTTCTCAAAGATGTGGGATCAACTCGGTTGGCTGCTGAGATTTGCCCCACATCGTTCAAAGTTGCAAGCGGAATAGGTTTAACATCATACTTTGTCACATCCCAAACTACCCCCTAGACGTGATTAGCACGCAGGTCATATTCCATATATTTAACTATTTATACAAGCACTGAGAGAAAATAAGTGCATGTCCAACAGCATGGCAGATTTTATTTTGTAGCTTGATTGTAGCAATTACTGATTTCTTTTCCTAGATTAGCCATAGGATTCATTCTATAAATGTCAGTACTCTTGATGTGAATAAATATACAAAAATACAAGAAGCTCTTTCTTCTTCTTGGTATCAGAGCCTCTACTGCCATCTTATGAGTTGGCCTTACCTCCCATCCTAGCCGGAGTTAGGGGTGTGCATTCTAATCGGTTTATCGATAAATCGAATCGATTATTTGTTATCGAATTATCGATATCGAGTTATCGGCTTATCGATTTCGATTTCGATCAAGAAAATTTTCTTATCGAGTTATCGATTTTGATTTCGATTTTGTCCTCTCGAGTTATCGACTTATCGAATAATCGATAAGATATACCAAAAAAACAATTATACCCTTATTCTATATTACTTTTTCTTTTATCCTAACTTATTATTTCTATTTTTCTCTACCTACCCATGTTATTCCCTAATTTCCTCTACCCTAGCCATTTTTTTCATTAATGTTGTCTCTTTCTTAATTTTTTTTTATCAATTGTAATACAATACACTGCGCGTGTTTGTTTCCAAGCTTCACCTGTTTAAAGAACAATATCGGTATATTTGTGTGATCAACTGCATTTTACTTGTCAGCTTCTTTTAAAAGATGATTTAGGAATAAGTATGTTTATGTGGTGACACTACTAGTTAATACATTGCTTGGAAGATTAAGGCAATTCTTCTATTGCTAAGTTGCAAGTTCTGCTGCCTCCATATCTTGGAGGTGCATCAACCCGTCCTTTATTTGTAAGCTCCAAATTTGCATTTTCTAATTATCTGAGAACTTGGTTATAGTTTTAAAGCGTGTGCACACTTTAAAGTTTAGATATCCCAATTGGACAACTACTACGGCTAAACGGTATAATCTGCTTTATTGAAAATCGATAAATCGAATCGATAAGCCCCCAAAATCGATAAATCGAAATCGAAAAAATCGAAACCTTATTGAAACGATAACGATAAGCATATGTACAAATCGATAATCGATAAGAAATTATCAATAAGGGTCAAAATCGAATCGATAAATCGATTGCACACCCTTAATTGTGAAACAATAAAAATGTTCTGGAATTCTTTTGCTCCTTTCAAGTCGCCAGCACATTTCAACCCTACCCCAATTGCAAAATTTTTTTTCTATCACCGGAGGTAGGGTTTCAGCCTCTCAGTTCCTTTTTTTTCCCAGCGAAGGTTGCTGCTGCTTTTTTTTCCACTCATTCTTGGAGTTCAGGTTTGGCTTCTGGACTACTACTTAAGAAATAATGGGGGACACTAAATCAACAAATAATTCTCTTTCACAAATAGTTAATTCTGTTTCACAAGTTGGCGTCGTTAAATTGGATGGGGCTGGTACATATCTTGCTTGGTCAAGATCTTGTTTGCTTTTTATTAAGTCCAAAAAGTTGCTTAGTTATATTATGGGAGAAAAGAAAGCACCTGTTGTGATTGATGCTAGCTATAGTAAGTGGGATTCAGATAATTCCCTAGTTATGACATGTCTTTTGAATACTATGCACCCTCGAATTTCTAAAAAGTATTTATTGCTTGATACTGCCTGGAGTTCCACGAAGTGCACTTACTCTTGTAAGGGACATGACGCTCAGGTCTTTGAAATTCGAAATAAGAGTCATGCCACTAAAGGTGAGTTGACTATCACTGACTACTATTCCGAGTTAACTGGGTTATGGCAGGAAATTGACTACTATCAGGATCTCCAAGCGAAGTGTACCGATAATGCAGTTCTCTTTCAAAAATTGGTTGAAGAGGAAAGGATATATGATTTTTTGGCCGGTTTGAACCCAGAGTACGATCAGATCAGGGTTCAAGTTCTTGGTAAAGTTCCTTTTCCTTCTCTTGAGGATGCATACTCATATGTTCAACATGAAGAGAGTCGACAAGGAGTCATGCTTTATTCTGCACCAACCGAGAAGTCTGGGTTAACTATTTCTCATGAGCAAACAAAGGCGTTCACTTCTGATAAAGATCACTTGCACTATGAATACTGTGGAAAGTCAAAGACATACAAAAGAGACATACTGGAAACGGTATGGTAGACCAACTAGAGGTCGTGGAGGCAAGAGTGTCAGTCTATCAAGGGGTCAAGCTAATATTGCAAAAAATTTGGAAACATTCATAGAAAATACAACAGGAGGAACTTCACGGAGAAAGTTATGTACCTTCGCCGTCTCCTGAACAAACTTGACACTTCTAATGTTGGGACTTCCAATTATGTGCAGTCGGGTATTGCCTTTAATGCCCATCTTAATTCTTGGATTATTGATTCTGGTGTGAATAGACACATGACATGACAGGCTCCTCAAAAGGCTCTTCATGTCCCTCTCCTAGTTCCAAAGGGGACTGTGTCAGAATAGCCAATGACTCTCTAACTCATGTCTCTGGAACATGTTTTGTTATCTTTATACCTGATATTACATTTTCATCCGTTCTTAATGTACCTGAGTTTCCCGTTAACTTGTTATTTGTTAATGCTATCACCAAACAACTAAAATGTAGTGTCGAGTTCTTTCCTAATTATTGTGTGTTTCAGGATCTTCGAACAAGGAAGAGGATTGGCAGTGGTAGATTGCATGATGACTTATATTGGATTGATAGAACTCGAGCCTTTGGTCAAGCCTTTTTTGGAGAAAATAAGAATGCCAACCAAGAAGTAATACAGTGGCATAGATGGTTGGGGCACCCATCTTTTTTTGTTCTAAAGAAATTATATCCTAGTTTGCTTTCTAGAACTGAGTTTGAATCTTTGTCTTGTAATGCTTGTGAATATGCCAAGCACACTAGAAACTCTTATCCTTTAAGTGATAATAAAAGTACTATCCCTTTTTCGACTATTCACTCTGATGTATGGGGTCCCACTCAAATAGTTTCCTTGTCTGGTAGTCGATGGTTTGTTACTTTTATTGATTGTTGCACTAGGATGACTTGGGCATATTTGTTAAAGGCAAAAAATGAAGTCTTCTCCTGTTTTCAGTCGTATCATAAGATGATTTGTACCCAATTTGAGGTTAAGATAAAAATCTTGCGAACTGACAATGGCACAGAATATACGCGTAAAGATTTTGGTGCTTATTTGGAGTCTTTTCGGATAATCCATCAAACTAGTTATCCTTATACTAGTGCACGAAATAGGGTTGCTGAAAAGAAAAATAGGCATTTGTTAGAAGTGGCACGATCTCTAATGTTTGCTATGAATTTACCAAAACCTTACTAGGGGGATCTCTAGTAGTTGTCTACCTTATAAATAGAATGCCACTTAAAAGCTTCAATTTTCAGAGTCCTTTGGAAGCTTTGAAGAGTAAGAATGATTATCTTGTTCCTCTGAAGGTGTTTGGTTGTGTTTGCTTTGTTCACACTAGGAGTTTGGGAAAATTTGATTCTAGAGCTATTAAATGTGTCTTTATTGGGTATTCTCCAACACAGAAAGGGTATAAATATTATCATCCTCCTTCTAGGAGATCCTTCGTCAGCGTAGATGTTACCTTTCGAGAATCTGAGTCCTATTACAATAAACCACCATCACCTCTTCCGGGGGAGAGCTATAAGGATGAAGAGATGATTGCCATTGTTGAAATGATTCCCACTGTTGAAGCCACTAAGACAGGAGAATGTGAAATTAAAGAAAGAATTCAAGGGAGACTATTGGACGTTTGGATAAACCTGATTTGAAAATTACTCAAGAAAAAACAGAGCAAAAGAAGACATTATGCAATCTACTGAAGCTGAACCTTTTCTACCGGTGAGTTATCTACATTTCCTAATGAGTTAGATGAACTTATTGCTCAAAGAAAAGGAGCTTGACATTTTGCACCAAATATCCTTTATCTAACTTTGTCTCCTATAATTCCTTATCTCCTTCCTATAGAGCTTTTGCCTTGTCTATTTCTTCTGTGTCTATTCCTCAGAATTGGAAGGAAGCTTTTGCAAATTCTAAATTGAAGCAAGCTATGATTGAAGAAATGAAGGCCTTGTCAAATAATGAGACTTGGGATCTTGTCACTTCACCACTAAATAAGAAATTGGTTGGCTGCAAATGGGTCTTTACTGTAAAGCACAAAGCTGATGGTTCGATTGAAAGGTTCAAAGCAAGACTGGTGGCTAAGGGGTTCACACTTATGGAGTGGATTATCAGGAGACATTTGTCTCTGTTGCAAAAATGAACACTATTAGAATACTTTTGTCTTGTGCAGTTAATCTTGATTGGGACTTACAACAGTTTGATGTGAAAAGTGAAGCACAAAGTTGATGGTTCGATTGAAAGATTCAAAGCAAGACTGGTGGCTAAGAGGTTCACTCAAATTGATGGAGTGGATTATCAGGAGACATTTGCCCCTATTGCAAAAATGAACACTATTAGAATTCTTTTGTCTTGTGCGGGGACTTACAACAGTTTGATGTGAAGAATACATTTCTTCATGGCGACTTAGAATAAGAGGTGTATATAGAGATTCCTCCTGGATTTGATACTGCACAGAGTCAAAGAAAAGTGTGCAGACTGAAGAAAGCCTTGTATGGACTAAAGCAATCTCCAAAAGCTTGGTTTGATATATTATGCAAAGCAATGATCTCCTTCGATTACCAACAAACTAATGGCGATCATACCCTCTTCATGAAACACCAAAAGGGTAAACTCTCTTCTCATAGTTTATGTTGATGACATAGTAATGACAGGGAATGACAATGAAGAGATGGCCCGATTGAAGAAGCTATTAGCCCAGGAATTCGAGATCAAAGATCTAGGGAAGTTGCAATATTTCTTGGGAATTGAGGTTGCTAGATCAAAAAGAGGAATCTTTATTTCTCAAAGGAAATATATCCTAGATCTCTTGAAAGAAACTGGTATGACAGGTTTTCAAACAAGCAGAATCTCCCATTGAAAGCAATCACAAGTTACAAGCTGGGATTGGAAAGTCTATTGATAAGGAGAGATATCAGAGGTTGGTTGGAAAACTTATTTATCTCTCACACTAGGCCAGATATAGCATATTCAGTTAGCATAGTGAGTCAATTCATGCATGATCCATAAGATCCTCATATGCAAGTTGTCTTTCATATTTTGCGGTATCTGAAGTCTGCACCGGGAAAGGGTCTACTTTTCTCCAAACATGGTCACCTCCCGATAAAAGCCTTTATAGATGCGTATTCGGCTAAATCTCTAGATGATAGGAGATCTACATCTGTTTATTGTACACTCGTGGAAGGGAATGTAGTTACTTGGATAAGCAAGAAACAAAATGTAGTTGCCAGATCCAGTACAGAAGCAGAATATAGAACAATGGCCCAGGGTGTTTGCAAACTGATTTGGCTACAAAAGTTAATGGATGAGTTGAGATTGAATGAGGCAGGGAAGCTTTTGTTATATTGCGACAACAAGGCTGCAATTAGTATAGCTCATAATCCTGTTCAACATGATAGAACAAAACATGTTGAAATTGATCGACATTTCATCAAAGGAAAGATTGTTGGTGGTACCTTGAGTTTAGCTTCATGTATCGTCAGAAAAGCAGCTAGCAGATGTGCTCACAAAAGGTCTCAGCAAAAAGACTTTTCACACGTTGGTTTGCAAGTTCGGCATGTGCGACATCTTTGCACCAACTTGAGGGGGAGTGTTGATTAGTGTAATTAGTAGAAAGATTTGATTAGATTAGATTTTATTCTCTAGCCTAATTATAGGCAGATTTTATTCTGTAGCTTGATTGTAGTAATTAGTGCTTTTTTTCCCTACTTTAGCCATAGGATTCATTGTATAAATGTCAGTAATCTTGATGTGAATAAATATACAAAAATACAAGAAGCTCTTTCTTCTTCTTGAAATCATCTAACTCAACGATCACTGAAATAATAAAACTCTAGCCCAAATGATTGCTACGCTAAGACTTAGGAGCATATAATAAAGTTACATGACTTTAACCGCAGGCATGCAAACCGAAAGCAAAGGAAATAATTGGCATAAACTAGATAAAGTTGAAAAGATGGCCTCCGCGAACAATGTGGTGACTCACCTCAGCAACAGAAACAACCCTAGCGAATTCGTCAGTTTCATCTAACTCAACGATCACTGAAATAATAAAACTCTAGCCCAAATGATTGCTACGCTAAGACTTAGGAGCATATAATAAAGTTACATGACTTTAACCGCAGGCATGCAAACCGAAAGCAAAGGAAATAATTGGCATAAACTAGATAAAGTTGAAAAGATGGCCTCCGCGAACAATGTGGTGACTCACCTCAGCAACAGAAACAACCCTAGCGAATTCGTCAGTTATTAGCTCTATCGTCTGCAACAGCATACATAAATATAATCTAGTAAGATCCTTGACCCGCCCCTTTGAATACTCGTGGAACAAATGTTAGAAAATACAAACACAACAAAAATTATGTATGTATTATAATATATCGCGAGTCTAATTAAAATATTCAATCGAGCCTACCACTTCTCATAAAATTTTACACTAAAGACTTGTCATATTGAGCAGTGGAGGAAATTAACCTTAACACTCCAACGAGTCTACGGCAGCATACGCTATGCTCCAATATCACAACAGCATACATAATGCCCCAAGTATATTACGACAGCAATGAAATAATATTGAACACTCTAATGCGAAGCCACGCCACACAACCAATCAATCATTAAATTATTTTAGTATTTTAAATAAAATAGTATATTCACAGCTGGTCACAGACCACCCATGCCAAGCACAAGCATGTCCCAATTCATGGACCAGATAGACAAAATATAACTTAAAGTCTCACTTACCTTGCTAATGACAAACATTTGTAAACCTTGCAACATCTAGAACACCATTCAAACGGCCTCAATCTATGCAAAATATTAATTAATATTATTAATTATGCTAGTCGGGGTCAAATCTCAATCTCCCCAGCTTAAAAAAAATCTTAATATTTTACACCTTAATAAAAATAGGCAAAATACATAGTTTACCCATCAACCTTGCAGTGAAAACCCTGTTACACACCTCTCTGTCATGGAAAACCTTTTATACACTCAACCTTTCGAAAGTGTGTCTAAGATACACCACTTTTCTACTTCACCAATTTTTCAAATAATATGAAAGGCATGCCCTAATAGGGTCGTGACACGTGTCATTGACTTTAAAAAAGGGGAAAATATTAGAGATTAAAATTAAAACCCATCTTCTTCATCTTTCCATTTTCTATCTTAAGTACCATTGTTGCTACTATCATGGTTCTTTGTGAGAAAGTTTCCAACACCAAAATTCAACCACACTATCTAAACAACTAGCCAAAAATAATCGACACAAATCATCTATGGAGAGCCAACAACACCCAATTGAATTTTCAAGCTTTTTTCTAGTTTTTTTCATCAAACCTTCAATAGTAATGTTAAAGCTTTTAAATCTATCACAAATAAATAGTTTTCACAATATTTGGACAACAAACCAACAAAATGCGCCCGAGTACAGATCTAAAATTGATATGTTCTTTCAAATATTCTATTTAAGGAAGAAAATGGGGGGGTGAGTAAGAAGACGAGAGCGAGGGGGAGGGGTTCCTGTGGAGAGGGAAGACAAAAAATGAGATTATTTATGGGCTTCACGCGCTTTTTTGTGTGTAAAGACGCAAGTACTATCTGGTCAAAAGTAGTGTGTCTTAGACACATTTTTGAAAGGTTGAGGGTTTCCCGTGTAAGAAACGTGTGTAACAGGAATTTCGCTACAAGGGTAAACAATGTATTTTGCTATAAAAATATATCCTGATTTCTCAATCTAAATACAATATTCAATTACGAGTAGTACACTCAATCTAAACTCAATATTAATTGCAATTCCTATAAATTAGCATACAAATTCTAATGATAATAACCATAAAATAAAAGTTAAAATTCCTCTATACATAAAAATAAAAATTCAAAATAGTAGTTCCAAAAAGAACTTAAAACTGAAGTGGTAAATCTAATGCTTAGATACCTGAACATATGTTAAAATTTCAATTTTATATCTAATTCTAAAAGTCACTCATTACTATAATCATTACCCTCCAATCATTATGTAATTATTCTTGTCTCCTAGTTAAAGAAGCAAAACTGAAACCAACAATGATTTTCCACAAAGTGCGTAACATCCAATTCCCCTAATCATAATTAACTCATTATGGCTTAATCATTACATTCCCTGCTTAACAGTAACATAAGCCGAAATTGTTCTCATATTTAATTCATGATGCTCCTTAATAATTACATAATCATCTCTGCTACCCAATGTTGTCAAAGGCATGCTTACAGTGCGCTTAAGCCCTACAACGAGGCCCGAAACATGTTGAGCGCTTCACCTCGCTTAGGGGGCGTCATCAAGGTTTTAAGGTATACTTTTCCTTGCCAATTAACGTAATTCTGAAAAGGCGACACTAAATAATTGATATTTCACTTTTATTGTAAATTTTTTTCACTTTCTTTCTCTATATATTTGTTATACATGCTTATAATTATTAGACTTGGACTACACATACATATTTGTATGTTTTCTCCATTGCACCTTTCTACATCAAAGCGCACACTTTATTTGCGCTTAAAGCCCCAAAAGTCCTTAGAGTTTTTTTGCCCTTTTCGCCTTTGATAAAACTACTGCTATTATTACCTTATTTTTCTAATATTGCTACAATTATTATCAAGTATAAGTTGATAACAAAATACACCAATTCAATCTCAGTAATGTAGGATATAATTAAATAGATTTGTTTATATACTTGATTATGCTTTCTTCCACGAAACTTTCCAACAGTGAAGCCGTCGGTCGAATGTCTCCAATATTACTTCTCGTTTATACTAGTTTTCTTCTTCTTCATTTTTTTTTACAAAACTTAACACTTATTTTCCCAAGGTCTTCTGGCCCGTGAGATTGACAAGGTAACGCCCATTAGCTTTTTCATTATACACCCAACCAAGTTAACTAATTTACCACCAATTATATTAATTTATACCATGTTAAAAGAACAAAGGACACCAAAATGTCGTTTCCCCTTTTATCCCTTTAAAAATAGAGTTCATACTGGAAAAATAGTCATTAATTATTTCGTAAACATTTAGAAACAATCATTTAATTGTTTACCTAATATTTAGGATTACTAATCTAATTATTGTCCTACCTTTTAGGATTGTGATATCTCAATTCTTTTTAGTTTTAGAAGTCCTTATTTTCAACTCCATTTAAATTTAGGAATAATAAATTTCAAGCACTTTCAATTAATATTAGGAAAGGTTCGACCACTTTATACTGCTTTTAGATTTAGGATTTGTTTTGTTAATAAAATGTTTGTCACTGTCATCTCATTTAGTTTTAGGTTTAGGATGCAAAAGGTAACGATATTTAGACAATGAAAAACTTCTTATCAACAAAAAGGTACAGAAATTAAGCTATATAAGTTTGGTTTTGGTATTCTATTCAAACAATTAGTTCAAAGAAAATATGAGAAAGACTTTTTGTGAAAAATTATATTTGATTATATTTTATACTTATTAATATAGGGTACGCGTGCAAAGCACGTATCCTAAGACTAGTATAATATAAAATTTGGCACACTAGCAAATTAACTAGTACATTATCTTATACATTACAATAAATCCTCTGCCACTAGCTTAATAGCTATAGATAATGTTAATTCTCTAATTCCACAATTAATAAGTATATAAAAATATTTCGGGTTATTGCAAACTAATGGGCATTCCAAGGCCGTTCTCGTATCAATGTAACTTCCTCCAAAGCTAGATGAAGTAAATCCAGACCAAATAGTTGTGCTTCATCAAATTCAAACCCTCCAACTGGCGAATGACATTTATGACCATATAGAGCTTCAAACGACGTTATATGTATAATCTACTGGTAGCTGTTATTATAAGTGAACTCGGTCAACTTCATCGAATTTCCGCTATTTGTCTTGAGTTAGACAAGCACAGGCCTATCTTAGCTCCCGGTGACCTGCTTCGGGAGACCTTTTCGAACCGCAGCATGGGGAATGTCCTCTCTCTGGCTAGGCTCTATTGTTCTGAGGATGCCCTTTCTTT